>JAOVYW010073397.1:0-10823 GCA_025775045.1 Hiodon tergisus
AAAAGGGTGGAGATTGCGAGAGGGAGAGTAGAGGCACTGTGAAAAGGGTGGAGATTGCGAGAGGGAGAGTAGAGGCGTTGTGAAAAGGGTGGAGATTGCGAGAGGGAGAGTAGAGGCACTGTGGGGACTGTGTAAGTAAAACACAGAGGTTCACTGGTCCTAGTATCCTGCCACCCAATCAAGGCCCTTGCCACTTCCACATGACCTGGCTGTTACCGCCTCGCCTGGTGCCCATTGGGAACTGGGTATCTGACCCAGGAATTTAGCTGGAGTTGAAAGGATGAGCTTGCCCCCAGGAGGAAACATGTCAAGGGGAATGAAAACACAGCTGAGTGAACACAGACAGTGAGGGGGGGGCACTCAGTCAGCTCTCGGGCAAATTTAGCAAACACGGCCTGTCCACGGCCTGGACCGAACCTTTCAGGAGGTATTCAAATAGCCAATCTCTTCACAGTATTATGACCGTCTCCAGCCAATGGACACCCTGAAGTGGTGTGCTCATATTAATTACAGCTATAATTAAATATGAGAATACATTTTGTGTGCCGAGGGCAAAAGAATACCTACAGGAGAGGGGTGGAATTTGATGTGACTTGCACACAGGGGCCACACTCTGATGACTTGCACACAGGGGCCACACTCTGATGACTTGCACACAGGGGCCACACTCTGATGACTTGCACAATTTCTTTCCGCCTGGCTCCAGGTTTTTTGTGATGTCTTAGCAGGTCTTTGTCAGAGGAAGGGCAGCAGCCACCTCTCTGCACTTTTGTTCCTCCGGTCGGCGTGAAATTGGCGGCCTAAACAAACACGGCCGGCACAGCTTTCATCTGGTTCCGGAGCTCATCCTCACATTAGACGGCAGAGCCACTCATGTGGACCGGGGAGAGATCTGCTAAAACATCCTTTCAGTGGTGTATCTCCCCTCCCTGCATTCCTGCTTTATACAAACACGGCCGCGGGGAACATGTGAAGTGCAGTATTGTTATTTGTTTGTTATTCAGTTGTGTTGCAAACTTGTTTAGTTTGTGCTCAGTGCTAATACGTAAAAAAACAAACAAACAAAAAAAACCTGTTTATCATCCCTCCGTCTCAATCTGTTAGAGAGTGTGAAACAACAGCTGCACATAGCAGGTCACGGTGGGCCAGTATCGCAGAACGGAGAGAACAAAGGGGTTTCCAAATAGCATGCCTGCACCCTGAACCTGGATTGAATCAGCAGTTTTGGCAAATGAATGAATATCTCTCAGGATTTATGGTATGCGAAAATTAGTTGTGAGCATAATTAGAAAAATACTTTGTGGTAGTAACACCTTCTGTGAATTAGGTCTAGGCTGACTTTGAATGCAAAGAAGGTCTTTCTATAAATTAAAACTTGACACCTAATGTTAACTGTATAAAAATTAGGCATAATTAAAATATAATAATGATAAAATATATAATATAATCATTATGATAAGTAGTATTATATTTTATTAATTAAATATGGGCTGGTTAGCAGGGTGAGTAGAGCCTCTAAATTAAAACGCAGCAAGTTCAAACAAATACAAGACAAATATCATCGATATTACTACCGCTAAGAGGGACCCCAAACAGATAACAGATTTTATTTGTATTTAGTTTCAGCAGAACATACCATAGAATAGCCCTTTGATGTATACATTTTAGGATTTCCAGCAACGACTGTATTTTTATTAAATGTTTTTACATATGATAGTAATGAAATAGTGAAAGTTTCATAAGTCAGAGGAAGCATGCACAATTGTATATATTTTGGTATACAGCTAATTGTCTCCAGCAAGAAAAGGAAACACATTACATGTTGGTGGAGGGGGTTCTATAAACCCAGAGACAGAAAGTCAAAGGGCTGTTTCAAGAGCATGTGCGTCATCGACAGAATTTCAACTTTCAACAAGTCTACGTTCAAAGAGAAAAGCCAGGGGGCAGCAAACAACTGCAAAACCTGCAAGCAACAATTCACTCCATTCAACTCACAATCACGGGCCAACGGCTAACATTTTGCGGCACTATTTGGAAAGAGACACAAGAAAGTGGGACAAGATCTTGAACATTTAATGTCTCACTAACGTCTCCCTTTTTCAAAAACCACTATTAGTGTTGTTGGTGATGAGTTTGGGTAAAGGCAGCTGATTTCAAGTAATAATTTGTTATCTTTTTAATGACTGTTCTTTTAGGCTCAACACTGTTTGGCACGTGATCTGTGGCACGCCAGGGAGAGCCAGGTCAGAGATCAGCTAGATACAGAAAAGCTTTTCAGTCCAAACCTTCTTTCATTCAAGGGGTCCCAAACTATGGCTTATTTGGTGCCACCTAGTGTCCTCCAATCTAGTTGTGCCATTTAATTAAATCCTGTCTGCAACTGGAGTCTAAATATGGAAAAATATTTTTTTATAATTACATTTTTGTTTTCTCCACAAAAAACATGTAGAACACACTTTGTAATTCCCAAAGAAAGCATACATATTAATTCACCACTTGCAGCTTCCTTGTTGCTTGAGGTTTGTGTCAGTAGTCATTATAACATATTGTGGGAGTTCCACTTTCCTACGGGGTTGCTTGCCCCCAAAACACAGAGCCAGATGCTCAAATTTAAATCTTACACTCTTTTAATTCACAATGAACCAAGAACAATTGAGTTCTTCAGTCGGGTTCTTCAGTCGGGTTCTTCAGTCGGGTTCTTCAGTCGGGTTCTCCTCTTGCAGCTCTGAGGAGACTGGCTTCTATTATTTTATTCGTAAAATACCCTTATTGCTAGGGTTAAACTTATTTTATTTAGGTTTATTCCTAACCCTAACCCTAGCAACCGGCCCTAATTTACTATCTGCACCAGGTAGAGGTGGTAACTTCTCAATTACCCAAGTAATGGGCACATTCTCAAATCGAGATGGGCTGCCCACAATTTTAGTGCACAGTGGGTTCATTTGTTGAGTTTAACAGAAATGCAACTTGTCTAATTTTCAGGGACAGCTGCAATCCTGAAAGATATGACCTGAAGCCCCACTATAAAATAAAACACGCGGAGCAGTACAGTGAATGTCTGAAGGAGATGGATGACGGAAAATAGTTTCTGAGCTTAGAAAACATCTTTTAAAAAGCAAGCAAATTCTGAGGCGGCGGTTTTAGCTACATGGAGAGTGAGATGGGCCAGAAAGCCATTCTCGGTTGTTTAAAATTTATTTAAAAAACGCAAACTGAAGGATGCTGATATTAGATGTTGAATTAAGAGACAAACGAGTCTCTTTGCTAGCCCAGTATTGCCGAACTTCCCGTGAGAAAGGGGCTGCAGCGCAGGCCTGCTCAGTTGATGAGAGGTCCGATTCTGTTGACAGAACACAGCTTGCTCTATTTCTTCTGGGTGTCAATGATCATTTTGATTTCACGGCGGATCTTCTTAGCTTGCCTTCAATGCATGAACAACCATGCAACAAGAGCAAATTAAGTTCTTTAGCCAGATTAAAATTCAACTGATCAGGGTGGGTTGCCATTAGCCAGCATAACTCAAGAAGCTGTGTTGGGGTGCAGAAGAGCTTCACCAGATCAGCCTCGTATTACAATAATGAATAAAATATTTTATTTTTTAAAGACAACATGGACAAACATGTGAGGAAACAGAGGAAAAGAGAATTTAAGGTAGAGCACCTTACCGATGACATAGTCGTCTTAACTACCTTCCCATCCACTCAACGCATCATCCTAGCAGCTTTGGTCAATCCCAAGGGTGCAAAACAAAGCCTTTGAATTCTGGTTAAAAAAAATACACCTTCCTGTAATAGGCACAATAAGGGCTCTTGTAATTAATTAAAGGAGGTAACATTCCTGTTTATTATAGACCCATATCACTACAGCAGCTTGAAAAGACAAAAGGATGAGAAAGGAATTCATTCTGAGGATGAGTTGTGAGTGCCAGTACATAAAATGTGTTGCCACAGACAACACTTAACAAAACCACAAAAACTGGAGAGCACTAGGGACTGCTTACCAAGGCAGTTCAACTAGCGAAAGTTGCTAAAGCACAAGCAGTGTGAGATGTTAGCATGGATCTCTAAGAGAAAGACGTAATCAGCAACAGCCACCAGGCAACAGTGGCGGTAATGCCCTTCCATCAACTTGTTGTGTCTCAGTGGTGTGCAGACAGCCAGGAGTGGCATCTCAAAAAAAGGTAGCAAATTTTAATAATCTAATATTGAAGATATAAATTTACACAACAACAATTAAAACCATCTAAATAACAACGAAACCCATTTTACTTGTTTTGCTAGCTAAGTTGTTAACTTTGAGTTTGTGTTGCCTGAAAATTTTCAATGGCCTTCTCAGAGATAAAAACAAACTGTTTCGGCTGCACCTTCCGCTGTCCATGGTGCTGAATCCTTCGACTGGCTCTTCTCCGGGCAGCGAGGGTCGCCTGGTATTTGCAATGTATTGGCAGCTCGCCCCGCCCTTGGCGCCACGGACCACAAAGGGAAACTGAGCGACAAAAGGTCTCCTAACTGAGCATGGCATGCCCCTTCACATACCGCCATTAGCAAAGCCATGTATTCGCTGTGTGAAGTAGTCGCCTGGCAACTTGCGCACGCAAGGCGGGGGATACAGTGAAAAAAAGTGTTGAGGTCTTGAGAAAAAAGGGGGAAAAAACCGTAAGCATCCATCACCGTTAATACACTTTAAGGCCAAGGTCTTCCCCTACTGCTGAGTTCTAAATGAAATTTACACAAAACGACTCCCACCTGAAAATGGACAGGGAGGAAAGCATACTATCCGTCACCCGTTGGAAGATCAAAACAAAGTACCGTCTATAACGGATAAATCAAGAACAATAAAACTGTAACAAACAAGCTGCAGTCTTACTGGTTGAGGATTTCATACAATCCATTAACTGAATGGGTACTACGCCCTTTAAATAATGTTTGTTCCCACAGCAGAAACAGGGTGAAAGAATTAAAGTTACAAGAGGTACTTTCTATGAGTTGCATCTCATCACAGCAATCTTGGTGCTCACCTGCTCCAAACAAACAACAGCCTTTAAAGGCATCCTTGTTCATTTACCTGCTTAAACCAGGCAAAACCAACCAATTTCACCATTTACATAATTCATGTTAAACATTAATTTAATACAATATTTACTTTTCACAGTCATTTATCTATCCATATGTTCCCTCGAACTGAAATCGTGCCTTAATCGTCTAGATAATTGTGACGTCCCTAATACCATAACGATTAACAGAAAATTCCTATCCGTTCTGGTGATGCTTAGATAGTGTCTTAATTTGGTCGTAGAGGTATGCCATACGTAAGCCATTTTGTAATGTGCCTTGCTTTTGACCTCCCAGGCACATAACTGGCATTTTTTGAGAATAAAATGTAATTACGTGAACATTATGTGAGTTTAAAAAATATTTTCGACGGTATGCACAAAGCACTGCCGCGAGTAACTGAACGAATCCTCCAAACCCAAATCTGAACTTGAATCTCGTTCTATGAATCACTCACTTGGGGCGTATAAATTCACTTTGTCAGACACCCTTGCAAGGCATACCCTTTGCGCCTATTAGTCTGTGTAATCTTCACACGCCCCACTCAAATCAAGTAGAAGTTGCTTAACTTTATTGGCTACCAACCCCATATATCACTCAAGCGAGAAAAGTGCACCCTGCAGGCTGTTGCATTTAGTAAATACTAGGGAGGGAGTCGGTTCGCTTCGTTCAGTTTTGAACGATTAGTTCTAAAAGATTCCTTAGTTCGTTCAAATCTGCCCATCACTACACTAATTTTCACGGACATTCTATATAGGCAATTTAAAGAGACACACAAAGCTGAGCCGCCGGGAACAATGTGTCACACGGTAACGGTGATACATCGGTCAATCCTTTGCTCAAGGATACCAACTGGAGAATATAGATACGCTACAAGCGACAACTGGCAGCACAACAGTGATCTGGTTGTTTGTTACCCTGACTGAGTACCGAACAATGTTTGAGTTGTTTGTTATGGATTAACCTACACTCTGCATTGCGCTTCAATGAGGAATGTACCTCTATCCGAGATGATGGTGTTGGAACAGTGGATGGCGTGTTCTGTTGATATTCTCCACAGTAAAGTCACAGTTGTTATTTTCCGCGGATGCTTGCTGAGGTCAACTAAAGACGAAACGTAAACACAATGCTCTATGGTTGCCATGACATTGAACTGTAAACTTCCGGAAGGTAAGAAAATAAATGCTGTGCTTTTTAATATACACTGGCAGAACGTTGCTTCTGGCGATGGCTCTCACTTGAGTATTTTTTTCTTAATTTTGGGAATTTCATTTATTTCATCAGTACATCTTTCACATTCTCATATAACCTAGCTCACGTAAACACAATGCAAAGACACTATACAGTTCTTGATCGATACGGGTGATTCTAAGTTTGCGGAATTTGTTGACCTGCCTAGTGTCCGCCAGATGGCGCTAAGATTAAAACCATGGGCAGTACCACAAGACTCATCGATATAGCGGATGACACTGCATTACTTTCAAACTAAGGCTGCTTCATAAGCAGGGAAAAATGCGAGTCGAAGGTGTTTCCTTGCAGGTAATTTTTTTTTTTCGTACCGATGACGCAATTCAGTTTTTAGAAAATGGCCACACTGAGCGTGTATGTTAGCATACCACTTGGCATTTCCTTTTAAAATCTTTAAGTACGGACGACTAGAACATTTAATTCAACACCATGCTAATGTACAAAAGTCTGTAAACATTTCGAAAACTATTTAATAATTTCAAAAACCGATCAGGTAAGAAGAAATCCTTACTGCAACATAATGTAATAAAAATGATATTTTAAATGCTTACACCACCAACAATTAAATTTTAATTGCTAGCTAATGAAGATTGGATACCATGTTAAATTCAACATTTTTACACTGATCATGAGATCATTGTTAGTTTGCTTTCACACCAAATATTTAAGCTGTATGTTGTCATAAACCACA
Source organism: Hiodon tergisus (assembly GCA_025775045.1). NCBI lineage: Eukaryota > Metazoa > Chordata > Actinopteri > Hiodontiformes > Hiodontidae > Hiodon > Hiodon tergisus. The sequence continues at coordinate 6,991 of JAOVYW010073397.1, forward strand.
GTAGTCAAGTTGTTCTAATCAAAGCATAAATGCGGACAGCTAAATATCTATCATTGGAAACCACTCACCTATTGAAAGTAATCATTTTAACAGGTTTGCTTGCAGGAAGTCCTGTCCAAACTCGTGGATGGACTGAGAGCGCATTGCGGAAGGTTGTTTTTTGCACACTCTGTGGTTTATGGGGTACCTGGCAGTCAGCTCACTGGTGCAGGATCTGGGTGGAGCTGGGGGCAGCAGAGACAGACAGACAGACAGACAGACATTACATGACCAGACTCTGCCTTTCTGTCCTTCGGCCCAAACTCCCGCCCATTTAGTCTTATAATATGTGTTGTATTATTAAACATTTAAAGGGACTGGTTGTTTTTGTCTTTATTATCATTACAAAGTAATGGAAGTCGGTAAGAGAGCCTTTCCAATTCTACTGCAGCAAAAGAAAAGTTTTAAAAAAAGGGGATATTAAAGATCGCAACCCCAAATATGCGCCTAACATCCTGCTGCCACATGTTGTTGCTATGGAGACTGCGTCAGTGACTGCAGGTATGCAGTAGCAAGGGATGAAGTCCACCATCCTCTGTCTCCTTTTCGCTCTCTCCTTTCTGCTCTCTCCTTTCCCGCTGTCTCCTTTCTGCTCTCTCCTTTCCCGCTCTGTCTCCTTTTCGCTCTCTCCTTTCTGCACTCTCCTTTTCACTCTCTCCTTTCTGCTCTCTCCTTTCCCGCTCTGTCTCCTTTCTGCTCTCTCCTTTCTGCTCTCTCCTTTTTGCTCTCTCCTTTCTGCTCTCTCCTTCCCACTCTCTCTCCTTTCTGCTCTCTCCTTCCCACTCTCTCTCCTTTCTGCTCTCTCCTTCCCACTCTCTCTCCTTTCCCGCTCTGTCTCCTTTTCACTCTCTACTTTCCGCTCTCTCTCCTTCATAAAAAATGATGAGTTGTTGTATCATATCATACATTTACTGAAATTATGTATCGTTTTCCTAATAGTCAAGTAGACCTTGAATATAGATCTCCTGTTGTACGTGTTGGTGTCCATGCATCGCAGACGTGGTTTGATCTCAGAGGAGTAAAGTTCCAATGTCGTAAGAACAGGATCTTATAAGGAAAATCAATAATTCTATTTATAGTACAATGCATTCTCTTTACATCTATTCTTTACTTTGGAGCAAGGGCTTCCAAAAGGAAATGGTCCTTAATATCTTCTGGGGTGTGATATATCATAGTCACTTATGTTCGCAATTAAATTACGTATTCTTAGTTGAATCTTTCATGAAGTCATAGGAGGTGAACTTAGTGAATTTATCACACTGAGCACAAATTTGTCTGAAAGGGAACACTGTAATCATCTCTTTATGTAGAAATCAGGAGTCAAAGGTTGAAGTTGCATAGATTCATTGTTTTTCTACATCACCTTTGATTTTATATCATAATATTTCTGAATGAACAGAATTTTCCATCAGTCCGCTGCTTAAATAGAACATTATATAAATAAATATAAATATAAATATAAATCTGCGAAACAGCCACTCAGCCCTCAAGCTCCCTTTCTCGTCTACGGTTAAGGTTACTTACCGAAACTTAGTAGCTGACCATTACTGAATAGAAGTATTAACTCTGCACTTAAAAACTGCAATTGAAATTGATGAATAATTAGCAATCATCACAGTAACACACTGAATTCCCACACTACTCTCCCTCTCACCCTGAGGCTTCACTCTGATCTGTTGACGCTGTCTATTTACAGTCATTGGTAAGCGTCAGTGTTGGTTTCGTCAACGATAACGATATTTGTCAATGACTTTTTATCCCATGAGTAAGACAAGATGATAACAGGAGGACATAAAAAAACGATATCTATGGCTAAATTTATTTTGCAATTACAGACAAATGCACATTATATTCATCATGAGATATATATACAAAGCTTGTAACCATGTTACTATTTTGTTCCCAAAGGGAGATAACAGTACTGATGCTGGAATCCTTTGAATCTTTTTGTGAAACAATCTTTAGAATTCTGCAAATAAATTTGACTCCAACAGTGATTACTTCATTTGCAGTTGAAATCTATCACAGGAGCCCGTCAAGTAGTTTTCAAAGCTTTCCTTAGGGGACCCCAGCCATTCCACATTTAAGTTTTTTCAGTACTAACACCCCTATTCAGCTAATGAGAAATATGTCACTAGTTTGATCAGGTGTACCCAGTTTTGTAGAATACATCAAGGAACAGGCGGTTGCCCATCCTGTCGTTACTGCTAACATTAGTAGTGTTTACCTTCCTCTCTCTGATAATGGAAACCGCACTGTAGAAGTAACCATTGGTTAAGTCTGAACGGATGTCTGCCCATTGGTTAAGTCTGTACGGATGTCTGCCCATTGGTTAAGTCTGTACGGATGTCTGCCCATTGGTTAACAAGTCTGAGTGACGCAGTTGAGAAAAGTGCTTGCCCAAAGAGAAACAGCAGTGGCTCACAATTGGCATAGCACTGCTGGGATGGGTTAAATCAACAGGGCTTGTCACTAACGAGCTTCTCGCTAACGAGCATCTGTTACTGGTTTCTCAGATGCCTGCAGGCTTGCAGTACTGTCGACAGGGATATGCCCCTCCTCCGATTGGCCCTGAACCTTTTGTGTGCGCTTTGTAGCTTACGGAGTGAAATGGGTGATTCCAAATTTGCGGAACAATATGGAGAAAAAATTAATTTAAAAGGAAGGGCCCAGATCTTATAAATAAAGAGAAATGTGTTTTTATTGCATGAATGAAGTGGATGTACATTTGCATATTTGTGAAATATGTAGAATTATTTATAGAATCTGTTCTTATGCTGTAAGCATTGTTAATACCAGAAATGCACTTTTCAAACTTAAATTTAACCATTTAAATATCTTTTCTTGGTAGATAACCAAGGGTGTGAATACGATTTTATTTTGATACTTACATTTATTTCCCCTATCAAAATAATACATTTTTATTTATTTATAATGTATTTATTTTTGTATGTAAAAGATAAATAGATAAATATGCTTGTTTTCCTTGGCCATGACCCAAGGAGCTGGGGGTGACTATGTAAATGTGTTTCTAAAAGTGGGTCGGCTCATGTATAAAATGCAGAATTTCAAAAAGCTGCGGTGTGTTGTGAAGGGTGAAAAAGAAAAATCAACATTAACATACAGTGACATTTTCAGCACTCGTAGGCTGTCTGTCGCTGTGTCACTGCGAGGCATTGCGCACGCGTCCATGTATGTGTGCATTTGCGTGAGTGAACCGGGATGTCAGTGGAAGTTTTGTATTTCCAGGGAGAATGGGATGTAATAAACATGTCGTTTGTTCTTTAAATCATATTTTGAATAGATTTTAAATGCTCTGAAGAATTAAAGTATACAGACGGTAGCCAGTTTATTAGCGCCTACAGACAGTTGCCAGTTTAGTAGCTCCTACAGACAATAGCCAGTTTAGTAGCTCCTAAAGACAGTAGCTAGTTTAGTAGCTCCTACAAACAGTAGCCAGTTTAGTAGCTCCTACAGACAGTAGCCAGTTTAGTAGCGCCTACAGACAGTAGCTAGTTTAGTAGCTCCTAAAGACAGTAGCTAGTTTAGTAGCTAGTTTAGTAGCTCCTACAAACAGTAGCCAGTTTATTAGCTCCTACAGACAGTAGCCAGTTAAGTAGCTCCTACAGACAATAGCCAGTTTAGTAGCTCCTACAGACAGTAGCCAGTTTAGTAGCTCCTAAAGACAATAGCCAGTTTAGTAGCTCCTACAGACAGTAGCCAGTTTAGTAGCTCCTACAGACAGTAGCCAGTTAAGTAGCTCCTACAGACAATAGCCAGTTTAGTAGCTCCTA
>JAOVYW010073398.1:0-20103 GCA_025775045.1 Hiodon tergisus
TAGTTAGTCATCACTAAACCCTGTCCTCGTAGTTACAGTCATTACTAAACCCTGTCCTCGTAGTTACAGTCATTACTAAACCCTGTCCTCGTAGTTACAGTCATTACTAAACACTGTCCTCATAGTTACAAGCGTTACTAAACCCTGTCCTCGTAGTTACAATCAATTCTGAACCCTGTCCTCGTTTATGAAATCCCAAACTTAAATCCCAAAATGTATCCATTATTTTAGAACAGCAGCTGGAATAGCTTACTATAGTTAGCTACAAAAGTTTTTTTTTAAACAGGACTTAAATAATTGTAAGTATTAACACATTTAAAAAAGTGTCTCCGCTATGAAATAAAATATAATGAATATTGATAGGAGGCCATAACAGCATCGTTATGTCCTCCAAATACCGCGGTGAGGAGGAAACACTGACAGGAGGGAGGGTCAACAGAAGACCTTGATCAAGTCCGTCTCACGGTCTCATTGTGATTCCTCCAATCAGCGAGGCGCGCTCTTACCGTTCACCAGCGTCATGGAGACCTGGGTGTTCTCGTAGGCCAGGACTGAGAAGCATCTCAGCGCCTGCATCCGCACCTGCGGAGAGGGAGAGGCCCAATCAGCCAATCAGCATCGCCCAACCCTGCGATTGGCTCCTTTCATTCTTACGGCCTCAGTATTATGCACAACGCTCCTGCGTGAATCCTCCGATTCCAATTATCATTAAGTCCAATTTGAATTAATGATTCAGTTTAACATTCACAGGGTTGATCTGAATAATGTGCTTTTTAAAAGCATAAAGAATTTTTTTAAACAGAGGGGAATGCACTGAGAGAACAGACAGAGGGAGGTAGTGACAGACAGAAGTGGCTTTATTAATAATGAATTATTATTTTGAATTATTATTTTTATTACTATTATGGTCATTCAGCTGAAGCGAACAGTTAGACATCAGAGCATTCAGTTCTCAATTAAGCCAGGAAAACCAAGTTACCCCTCGTAATAAATCCAAAATGACTGCTTTTAAACTTCACCATTCGTCTAAAAATAGACAACGCAACATAACTTAAAGAATACAGCAGGCCGTTCTTAAACTGATGAATGGTTTTCAGAGTGCGGAATGGCCTGACAGACCTTGTAGGAGGGCGAGATGAGGAGGGGCGCAATGTTCTGGATGGCCCCATGGTTGTACAGAACTGTCTGATCTTCAGGAGTCTATGGGAAGGAGTGACAAAAGTTCACCAAACTGGACCAAATGAGAGGATCCCTCAGTCTGAATCGGAGAACGTGAACAAAGCCAGCTGGTTTTAGTACGTGCATCTAGTTAGGTCTGACCTTGCAGCAGTGAGAGAATATCTGGGTGATGTACTCCTGCGTTCTCTGTGATCGACTCAACAGGGACATGAGGTGGGGAATCACAGTGGGGTCCTAAAGAAATAAGGGAAGACGGTAAGATCCTATGTATTTTTACAGTAGACTCAGAACATTGCATACTACCCTTACAACACATTGATGTAGGATTGGGTAATCTTGCTCACTGACACCTGAATAGCTGTATATATAAAATAACTAGGTAGACCAAGACAGGTGTATTCTAGGAATACAGATATAACTACAACAGACCAGGCTGTTTATAACAATATGGTAGTGACTAGCTGGCAGCAACAACGCCTTGCTAAATATGTTTATAATCTCTGATAATGAAATCATTTTGACAGAAAACTACAGAAGTCATTTGAAACAGCTTGAACTTGCGTGAATGCGTGTGTGAGCGTGGGCGTGTGCGTGTGCGTGTCTCTCACTGTGTACAGCAGCTGCACAGGCGTCACTGGGCTGATGAAGACGGTCCTCAGGCATCGTAGACAGGCCTCTATGAAACCCAGGTCCTGACACAGTAGGCCTGGACACAAAGTCACACCGCAGACAATCAGCCAACGTTCTCAAGCGTTTTCATCTCCAGCCAAACACAAATCCACTATCCTTTTACCTTTGTCTTTCAAATCTCCACACAATAGAGGGCTACAATTCCGGAGGGTTTCCAACTCCTTTTAACTTGAATTGAGGACAGACTATTAACCTGGTTCAAAACGGTTTAAACCGGGTCATAAAGAGCTCAGGCAGGCTGAAAACCTCCGGGGCCAGAGTTGGTGACCCCTGCTTTACAGGAACTCTGAGTCAAATGCATGGCAGAGAGAGACAGCAGAAGTATCATAAAACTATTCCAGATGAAAGTAGCGACCCCTGCCTCCCACTTCCTCCCACTTTCTCTCACTTCCTCTCACTTCCTCTCACTCTCTCTCGCTCGCTGGGGGGGCGGTACCTTGCAGCAGGGCAGGTATGATGTGGCAGTCCACCAGGGACTTGATGTTGTTCTCGGTGCCCATGGCCAGACTGCCCAGCACCACCGCACACTCAGTCCGCAGCTCCGCACTGGACGAGGGCTGCTGTAGCAGATACAGCAGCCTGAGGAGAGAGACCGGGGGGGGGGGAGAGGGGTGAGATACACACAGAAAAGGGGTGAGACGACCAGAGTTGCCAAGATAAATTTATTATTGTTCATTTAGAAAAATATCTTTATTCCAACAAATTGTTAAAGATGCAATAATTCGGATTGTTTGAAAAAACTTGACTTTCAGACGTGTTAATTATGGTCAAACAGCTTGGTTTGCTGTTGTGGAAAGGCACAAAATCTGGCCTGCAAAGCAGAACGACGCTGCGACTGCTCACTCAAAACCAGGCACGCGTTCGGCAAGCCCCAGTCTTCATCACTACAACCGCTAGTACTGCAGATGTGTTAATTATGGTCTGGAAAGGAACCCTGGATCAAATTAAGCCACAAAAATATGCTACAGTACTTGGATCAGGCTCAGAATTGTGCCTTTCACACTGTTTATGGGAGGCACCTGCTCTTCAGTCAACACCCAGCCAGTGTTTATACCATGGATCCACATGAACACACATGACAGAAGGGTTTGAACAGTTTTCATTAAATAAAGTCCCGCCCCTTTTCCAGCTGAGCCTGTTAATCGTGCCCGAGTCGCCCTTGCTGAATGCCCCTCTCCAAGACCTTTCGTGAGGATGGTGGGAAGGCTGGGATGCAGCAGGGTCTCACTTTAAGACAGACAGACGGACGGACGGACCAGGCCACGTACGCAGATGTGTGAAACAATAGGAGGCCCGCTCTGCCCCTCGCAACACTTCAGCTGTCACATTCGATGATCCGTCCCGCAGGAGTCCACCCCTGCCTTTGTGCAGTGAGGGATTATAAGTGCTGAGCAAGGGGTTTCCCAAACCCCACATCGCACGCAAACGGGTGGAACCCTTCCGTGCGGGTCGGCCAATTACAGCGTCGCAATGGAGCGGAAGGTCTGAGCGAAGACAGTGAAGAAAGGGTGTGATAGAAACAGTCTCATACCTGGGAACGGCTCCCAGTACAATCAGGTTGGCCTTCTGTTTGTTGTTTCCAATTACGGCATTCTTCATATCGCTGAAAACACAGGGCCAGACCATCATTTCATAACCATCGGGACACTTCGGTGTAAAATTCAGTCAATCACGCATAGTCACCGACAGACATTAATGCCAGTGCATTAGAAATTGACCTCCCTCTTGTCAAAAGGTTTTATCTTAAAAGCATCGAGCAACAGGCAAAAAGATCAAATTTAGCAATACTCGTATTTGCCAGGAGTTGGTTCGTGAATAGTCAAGTTTGTCCTCGAGGGGTTTATGAATACGGGCAGATTAAATACAAAACATGATATAATTAAAACCTAAAGGGCAAAAAAATTTGTGGAAAAGTACAGCAGCGCAAGTCAGACCGCGTCCAGCTGAAACCGTAACCAGAGCTGGGCTACAGTTAAAAATAATCCAGGCACACAAGTCATGAACAGCAGTTAAGAATTGACATGTACAAACTGACCCATACACATTCTAAACTGGGTTTCTGCCGCACACTTGTTCTGTAACACACATGACTATAGCATCAACAATGTGGTCACAGAAGCAAACAGTGAGGAGTGGTCTCTCACTGACGCACAGCTTCCAGCCACAACGCGTCATCACGCTAGCTACTCACATGACTCCCTGCAGCACTTTCTGTGGGTCGGGGTCGAACAGTCTGTCAACATAATGGCGACTGGTAGCCGTGACCTCCTGCATGGGGACACCAAACAACACAGGCCTGGGTAAATATATTGGCTAAGCCCATGCACAGGCACAGGGCTGGGTCAATCCCTTTATCCTGCACATGCACAGGCACAGGGTTGGGTCAATGCCTTTGTCCTGCACATGCACGGGCACATGGCTGGGTCAATGCCTTTGTCCTGCACATGCACGGGCACAGGGCTGGGTCAATACCTTTGTCCTGCACATGCACGGGCATAGGGCTGGGTCAATACCTTTGTCCTGCACATGCACGGGCATAGGGCTGGGTCAATACCTTTGTCCTGCACCTGCACATGCACAGGGCTGGGTCAATGCCTTTGTCCTGCACATGCACAGGGCTGGGTCAATGCCTTTGTCCTGCACATGCACAGGCACAGGGCTGGGTCAATGCCTTTGTCCTGCACATGCACAGGGCTGGGTCAATGCCTTTGTCCTGCACATGCACAGGCACAGGGCTGGGTCAATGCCTTTGTCCTGCACATGCACAGGGCTGGGTCAATGCCTTTGTCCAGCACATGCACAGGCACAGGGCTGGGTCAATGCCCAGCACATGTAAAGCTGTCATTCAAACGAGAGAGGTGGGCATTGCAGGACAGAGTTCATGTCATTTGAGAACTTTGTTTACGTGAGTCATCAGTCCTGTGACCTGCTTGTTAGTGCACGGCAGACCACCGGCTTGGTTCTATTGTACGTTGAATCACAAACAGAATCACTGGAGAAGCTCTCACATTGTTTCCAATGCAAAACCACATTTACTCCAAGAAGAGACTAGTCGTATGACACTGGCTTTATTGCTTAATTGCTTTATTTGTCAGGGTGTCAGAAGAGAGATGCAAAAATGGTTAAGGCTTACCAACATAAAACATTAAGATGAATTGACTGGACTTTTGATATTTTGATCCCTTCATAATCACTCAGGTGAAAATGTTGTATTACTTATACCGGCCCAAAGAACAGCTTCAGCAGGCTGTGAAATGTATTAAAACTACTGCAACATGCAGCACAGGCACACAATGTAAGTAATTGGAGTGAAAAAATGAAAACAAAAAAAATGAAACACGGGATTACAGGAAAAAAACATGACAGTACTACATCAGTTCTCATAGATAGCTAGCATAGTGCAAACGTTTAGTGCTGGCAACCAACTCTCTCATGCAAGTCACGAGTGTCAACAATCCTGCACAAAACTAAAACAGACAATTTAGGTGAAACTATATAATCACGAGAAACGATTAAGCTTATTCACCCAATATTCCGCAAATTATTATTCAACGATTAATTTGTTTAAGGTGGCCAGACAATAACAGAAGCCTGCAATATTGTATTATATTACATTTAAACGTACTTTCTGTTTACTTTTCAGAGTTTCAAGTATATGTGGGTTATTTCTGGTTTGACTAATTTAAAAAGCACAATTTAAGCGGCACGAAAAACACATTTTGTTGTTTGTTTGGGTTACATAACTTGTCCTAAACTGTTTTTTAAGGTAGTTTTCTTACATTTACATGCATATCTAACTTTATAATAGAAGCCGTCGTGCACGCATTATACGGTTTCGCCGTCAGCAGCAAGTGCACGGATCCAGTTTTGCATACGGAAGGTTGCAGTCTTACATTGCCAACTAGTTAAAAGTCAAGACACATGATCGCTTGTAGTCGTAGGTATTCTTAACATTATAAGCTAGTTGACTGAAATATATCCTTCCACTGAGAGTCTGTTTAAACTTGCTCTGCTCTGACTGCTGGTTAACAGGTGGCACACAGCATTGCGAAACGAAACGGCATCGATAAGTACCTATGCTACCACAACAGAATGTGAATAATTTCACTTGAAGACAGATTATTCAATATAGCAATAAACTGTTGCAAGCCATAAAGAATCATGTAAACAGACGACGCAATTCCTTTTATAATTCTACATTTAGTTAAGTTTTCAACAAGTTTAGCCGACTTCAGAAATAAAGTCATTTAAAAACATTCAGACTTAATTTGACAATAGCGAGCTACGCCCTGACCTACAATGCTAATGATACGGCCCAATTCAGACAGCTACGAGTTCTAGAAAGGGGGCGTTTCCAGTTTTATACTAAATTGCTTGGTAACAGCTAGGAAATAACGCGGCATACTTCAAAATACCTCTAGGTAAAGCTATCTTACTCTTTTAGACAACCCGGTACCAGAGCTTCAGCGATATTAACCTCTGCCATCGTTGTATGCTAACCAGCTAAGTAAGTTAGCTAGCTCTATCTTCAGTTCTAGAACGTGAAGACACCATAACCAGTAAATAACTGAAATGACAGGAGGGGCTTGATTGCTAGCTAAAACAGCAATTCGCCCATTCGCTACTAAAACAAGCCATGACTTGAACCTCCGCCGGTAACTCAATTCAGTGACCGGGCAAATCCAGCCAGTGACATATTACCACTCTTCTTAGCAACATAGCAAACAAACGTTACACTACGCGTCTTGTGTTGACCATTGTCGAGTGCGTTAGCGGGGCTATTAGAGAGAAAAACTGGTTCTCAAGTAATATTATGATAAGACTCACAGATAACACGCTGATGCGGAGAGGGGCCTCCAGCAGACACGCCATCTCTCTTCCCCCTGACAAGCGCCCCAACCGGAGCCGCACTTTCCACAAACTCGGCCTTTCAGCCCCGCCACTCACTTGGAAAAAAATCACCAGGCAGGCAGCAGTGGCATAACACGCTTTTCGCCGTGGCGTTATTTCAGAAAGTATGGCAGTGATTTGACTAATAGGGGGGGGAAGAATAGTTGGTCTTCGGTTGACATGTTTTTATTTTTACAATGTTCTTTTAACGTAATTGCTGATTGTTAATGTTATGATACAGGAGTTAGTTGTGTTTAAATATTATTTAGATGACTGCGCGTTTCATTTTGACTGATTCTCCAAAGTAACACTCGAATTTATTTATTTAGTGAATAGAAATGTGTTTCGCTGAGATAAATTATTTTCCTATTGAATACACCAACTGTGTCTCAAGAATGATTCAATAATGACAGTGTTTTGAAATTTTAATAAAGCTCATTAAGGAAAGTGCAACCCAGGAGTCAAGAGTTGATTTACTTGTTTTTCCCTAGAAGTTTATCTGCGCATGTGCCGTCGTTCCAGTGAGTCGCGATATAGAACATTTTTGTGGCACTATGGAGTGACATATGCTATTCACAAGATTATCGAACTGTTTTGGTCTCCTTACAGCGTGCTTTCAACCAGAAAAGAAAGGTACAACCGTGTTTAATTAAGACTTAGAAAAATATTTTAAAGTAATGACATGTTGATTGCTAGAAGGCGAATTTCCGTGTTGCGTGACTTTTTCCCCTCAAGGTAGCTACTCGTACACAACAGAACATAGTTTGCAATGTTGTAAATGCAACGATTTGTTCACGTTAATGTTTTGAATGATATACTTAACTATTTTGTCAGCCACGCTTGTGTACCCTAAATAAATTAACTCCAATAATACCAGCTTCCTACATCGTTTTTGTTGCCCCGTTACTAAGCCTTTAATAACTAGGCTCTATATTTTTTATGTGCAGTTTTCGTGCTACTATAATTAAGCATTTTTTGTCTTTTAGATTGTCCTCCATCCACACGTGGCCCCGCCCAAGTTTCTTTCAAAATCTAGCCGAAGGTGTCAAAGCGGCAGCCGTGAGTGGTAGAATTACTTAGTTGCAGATAGTTAAGTCGGCGTGTGAGAGGGCGGACTGCACTGAGTGGAAGAGGGGGGGAATTTTGTGCAGTTTGTCCTGACTGAGACCGGAAATCCGGGCCTCTAAGCAAAGCTATGAAGATCGCCGTGGAGGGGTGCTGCCATGGAGAGCTGGACAAGATTTACGAGACCATTGCCTTCCTGGAGCGCAAAGAGGGTGTGTCTGTGGACCTGCTGCTGTGCTGCGGGGACTTCCAGGCTGTGCGCAACGAGGGGGACATGAAGTGTATGGCCGTGCCAGCCAAATACAGAAACATGGAGACCTTCTACAAGTCAGCACTTTGGTGTTTCTATTACACTTATTTCATGCATTTCTGAATTTGATAAAGTGTGCCAAAACCCAAACCCCTTTTCTCCTGTCTGGGAGTCGAAACTAGATCCCTTAAACTGCCAAATGTGAGGCTCAACCACACCAGGAGGCATGGTTTGCTTGGCAATCTTGGGTACCATGGGAACCTTTTTAATAAACGCTTTATTAGTTAATGACTTGGCAGAGCAAAGGGCAAATACCGGATAACTTTTAAAACTGGTTGCAAAGTCATACAGTGGTTTGATTTTAAGCGTCGTGCCTGCATGTCCCCTCCTTTCAGATACTACTCAGGGGAGAAGAAGGCTCCGGTCCTGACCATTTTTGTCGGAGGCAACCATGAAGCTTCTAACCACCTACAGGAACTACCGTATGGGGGCTGGGTGGCCCCCAACATTTACTACCTGGGTAAGTAGGACGGATGGCCCTGCATTTACGTTCATCATTTTAATAGTCTTCTGTGGACTGCAATGGGAGTCCTTGACACCTTTCCCTGTTTTTAATATTCTCCTCTCCACAAACCATTTTCAAATCGCCTGTCAGCCAAATGTGTGTCTTTGGAAACTTCTGCATCTATGCATGTTTGTATGTGTGTGTTAATGTACCAGTCAAATTCATAACTTCTGGGGTGAAATTGGTTGATTGTTGGTTTGACTGATTAGGTTATGCCGGAGTGGTGCGCTACAAAGGCGTGAGGATCGGCGGTCTATCGGGAATCTTCAAATCCCACGACTACAGGAAAGGTTAGAAGCGATGAACATCCCTTGATTTTAAATCGACCGGTTTAGAGCCGCACCACAAAAGATGGTTGAAATGGTGATGACTAAATGGGCTCTGTCACTATGGTGTGTTTGTGCTCTAGGACACTATGAGTTCCCACCCTACAACCAGGAGACATTGCGGAGTGTCTACCATGTGAGAAATATTGAGGTCTTCAAGCTTAAACAGGTGACTTGCTCTTGGAACCTTGTCTATTCGATCGCACATCATCACATAATTTTCATCACACCTGTGGAGTGCTGCTAACCATCCACTTATTCGTGGATCAGTACAAAACGCAAGTCGAAAATGATATGCTTTTGGTTACGTGTAGTTGACTCATCTGTCATCCCCCAGATCCAGCAGCCAATGGACATCTTCATGTCCCACGACTGGCCTCGCGGGATCTACCACTACGGCAGCACGGCGCAGCTGCTGCGCAAGAAGAAGTTCCTGAGGCAGGAGGTGGAGAGCAACACGCTGGGCAGCCCCGCTGCAGCCGAGCTGCTGGCCCATTTGCAGCCTGCCTATTGGTTCTCCGCCCACCTGCACGTCAAGTTTGCCGCCATCATGGAGCACCAGGTCAGCTCCGGCCACGCATCCGCGCCGGTCTCTGGGACACCGGTTGGTCAGACGCCAGCGTCTCTGTGGGTCCGTGATCGCTGGGAGGGCACACTTTCTCAGTGTGTCCGGAGTGTCTAGACGGGCGTCTGTGTAACGTGACTGCTGTGCTCTTGTCGCGCTTGCAGGCCCAGAGTAACCGCACGCCCCGTACCACCAAGTTTCTCTCGCTGGACAAGTGCCTGCCGCACAGAGACTTCCTGCAGGTGAGGATGATGGGTGGGTTGGCGTGTGGGGGGTTCTTCATCTGATGGTCCACTCGCGTCATAGGCCCCCAGGGTCAAGTTACTGGAGTTGGCAATCGTGTCGGATGGGGCTTGTCTGGTTTCTTCACTCACAGCGTCAGTCTGAGTGGTCCTTTATTGTTTGCGATGTTCTTAGCAATGATTTGATTCTATCTGCCAAGGTGCGGGGAAATCCCGTGTTTTCCGCTCAAGTCGGTTGGATCAGCAGGTGACGTCTGTCCTCTCTGCTTCAGATCGTAGAGGTGACGGACCGGCCAGGCTCATCGGATCAATTGGAGTATGACCCCGAGTGGCTGGCCATCCTGAAGGCCACTGACGGGCTGCAGAGAGTCACCCCCAGCCCCTGGAACCCTCCTCAGGATAACGGTTTGCACTCCCGGTGAGGATCCGTCATGTCTCCTCGTCTACCAGTTCTCTCTAACACAAATACATGGGTCTATTAAACACTCGGGCTCTTACTAATGGCAGTGAAGTCCCTTGCAGTAGATCAGGATCAAATCTTCGGCTGCTCATTGGGTCAATGTAGGCTATGGTGCCGACGGGCATTGGTAGTGCAACAGTGCATCTACTCTAAACTTTACTTTGAATACAAAATGTGGAGACTTTGTGGTAATTTTCCACTCGTAAGTGACTCTGGGATACTGCCTTTGGGCGTTTCCCAGGTGGGATTTCAGAATATCCGAGGAGGCCATGCTGGAGGTGGTGAGCGACATGGGGGGCCAACTGCATATCCCGGAGAACTTCAGCACGACGGTGCCGCCCTATGACCCCAGCCGACCCCAGCCTCAGCAGGCTCCCAGCTACTGTACCAACCCCCAGACCACGGAGCTGTGTGCCACGCTCGGCCTTACCGACATCTACGCCCGCGCCGGGCAAGGAGAGCTGGTTGCCCCGGCGGCTGCGGAGGAGGACGAGGAGGACGACAATGGGAGCGTGGGGAGCACCGAGGAGCCCAGCGAATACCCCACCGACACGTCTGGCATGTCCAGCTCCTACAACCCAGACGAGATCACCATTGAAGATGAGTGGGAGGAGGAGGAGGAGGAGGAGGAGGATGATGAGGAGGGAGGGGTAGACGAGGGAAGCAAAAGGTGTGTGATTGGAGTCTTGAGCCTTGACGCTGTAGTCCCAGAGGTGGAGGCAGCGAAGCCAGACTTGAACGGATCCTCCAGACATCAAACCACGCCTCTTGTGGACCCGCCTACCGTCCCCGCTCCCGTTCCCTCACGGCTGTCCCTCCCTCTGGACCTGCCCCCACCTTCCCATTCCGCCACCACGCTGGACCCTCCGTCCCCTGTCCGGTGCAGCCCTGGGGAAACGGGCCCCCTGCTGGCCAGAACCCCCAAACGCACCAGTGGGGAAACGGAGACCGCCAACACCACTGGCGCCGCCCCTAAGATCAAGCGCCGCAACCAGACCATCTACACCGCCCAGGAAGATGAGGAGAGCGAGGGTTAGCAACAGACTTAGGTTCTTCTCAGTTACCGGCTGGATTTTTGGGAGTCCTCTATTAATATTGTTTCTAATGTCCATAATCATGCTCACTAATGGGGGGGGGGTATTTCTTTTAAGAAAGGTGGTCATGATTTTTATGCTTTTTTTTATGTTAAAGGTTTATTGCAGCAGAGATGACATTTAATGCTTTTATTTAAAGCTTGTACACCACCCTTTCCCTTCTTGTTTTAAACCCATTTTCAGTGGCCTGTTAAGCTGCTGTATTATATTTTTTATTTTTATTTTTAATCCTGGAGCTGGAGACGACTTATGTGAGTAAAAGGTTTTAAGTTTTGAAATTGGTTTTAATTTGAAATTCAGTTCATATCCCGATCTCTGAACTTTGCAGAGATGAAAATGGAGGCTTCTAACCAAAGAAAATGTACAGTATATTTTTTAAAACTGTGCTGTGAAACCAGAGAAAATAACATTGCATTAATGTATTTACGTATTGCTAAACTTTGGTAGCACTTTAGCATGCTAGCGTCGCGATTCGCGAGAACAGGGAGTTGAGTGTTTTTGGTTTCTGATCAGCAGTTTCTTGTTTCAGGGGGATCAGGGCTGCGCTGTCAAAAACCCGTGACCCAAAAAAAGTTGGCATTCTGTTTCTTCTTCCTACCATTCTATTAGATTAAGTGTTTCTACAGAGAAGACACCAGCCTACCCTACCCTACGTTAAAATAGTGTGTGGCGTGTGTGCAACTGGTCTTTGTGCTTCCCGAGTGGCTCAGTCAGTAAAGGTAGAAGTGTAAGTCTGAGCACTATAAGCTGGAGTTTACCGGTTCAAAACCATCATGTAATTAAAGCGATTGTGACCAGGATCGCACCTGCTGCTTTGTGGTTCTGAATAGGAAGCCTTGTACCAGCTACTCTTAGGTGGGTCAATTCATGTAGCCACATCTTCCACTATCTTCCCCTTTTAGTGCTAAAGTTAAAGAGGTGGTAAATGGTAGCATGTACAGCGAGCGGCTCAGTGCGATTTAGTGCCACTAGGTGGGGCTCTCACTACTGGCAGGGTACCCTCCACTAGTCCAAATCTGTGACGGGTTCTCCGTGTAGAGGTTTCTGTTGGATGGGTTAAGAACTGAAACTACAGGGCTGAGCAGAATATTCAATCACACGGCCATAGTCCAAAACGAGAAGTTGCTGAATATAAGTTTAATCTTCATTTTAAGAGTGCAATTCAGTGATTTATTCTTTTTACGAACCATTAACTATATGCTGCTATGATACTGAACAACTGTTTATTGAAAAAAAGGATACAGACAAATTAACACGAGTTACAAGACCCCTTTTCTCTCCAAACTGTGTGTTAGTTTGAAAATAAGTAACTTCCAATCCGCTTCACTAGAGTGCTAAATTTGAACATGCGTAGAGCTGCACTGCCTCCGTGCAGAATTTCACAAGTGTTGTGTTCGTCTGAGCGGAAAAACGAAACGCTTGCTACTGTCTGCCAATGCCGGGGCTCAACACAAAAAGACCTAAATGGAGAACAGGCACTTCTGTCTTTCCCAACTCCTCTTTTGTTTTAGTCTGTTTTTAAATAAGACGAGCCCAGAATGCCTGCAGGAGGGAGCTTCAACAAGTACGAATTACATTACAGTGCATTGACAACAGCATTTCACATACCCTTTTATAACCCTCGCCATTCACACGTAAGACATCTAAGGATTCGCGTCAGAGACAGCCAGGAACATCCCTGGGTTACTCTCCACTACAGTACTGAAACTAATAGGTTCACAAATCAATATTCATGTTATCACTATCACTTTGATTGTTTTAACAACATCTAATGGTAAGTGAGGGGTCTATGGGCGAGGCCTGATGGACTTCCAACACTAAACGGCGCACTCTTGATTAAATCCAGTGTATACAACTAATGAAACAAAGGGACCCTTCTAAACTTTTTAGAACTCCAAAAAGACATTTTTTTCTGCTCCGTCAGTAAAAAGACTACAGGACACAGGCAGATGATGTCAATAACCGAGGCTTGGCGTAATTAACGGGATTTTGCAGGACCCGCATGGTAGGCAGGAGGCAGTTCTCCGGCGAGGGTTAATCGCTTCTGAGTCGCAGTCTGGAAAAGCTGGAGTGATCGATTTGAGGCTTTTTAACGAGGGTCTCCTAGGCCGAGTCAATACTGGGAAAGGCCGAGGGCCGGCCCAGATTCAGAGTGAGAGGAGGAAGGCTGCCCGTGCAGGGTTTGAGCGCAGATGAGAACGGTCGTGCAAGGTCTGGGAACAGGGTTCGAGGCACTCTGGACAGCCCCGTACCCTCCCATAGCACAGGGGTTTAGCAGGGTTTATGACCATTTTACTCCAATCAGGCTTTAAAACCGACTGGAAAGGAGGTTGTCCTAGGCACACAAGGAAGACTGGATAGGAAAGAGTATGGCCCTCTTTTAAAGCACTCTCCCTCTGTCTCAATATCTATCTCCCCGTCACCTGGTCCAGTTCAGACTCAAATCCCTCCATCCTCATCGGTCTGGCTCCCCCCTCCCTCTTCTGTCTCAACACTGCAGTGCTCGCGTAATCAAAAATAACCATGATGTAAAGGCAATCGGACACACAAAAAAAAACTACTTTTACTGCCAATTATACAAAGTCCAAGTCATTCTGTCGCTCTCAGTCCTTGAGAATCTACCACTCTCTTCCATTTCTCCGGTGCTTCCGAGGACAAACTCTAGGAAGGTGGCTTTCCTCTCACTCTCTAGTGATGGGGCACGGGTTCGGGAGCAAGCGGTTTCCTGTCCCCCAGCCCCACAGGGATTTTAGGAGTGGGAGGGTTAGTTTCCACAGCACCCACGGTTGGGCTGAGCATCCGGGTCCTGGAGGTTCACACCCCTGTGACGGGCGGCATGTGTGGGGTTCTGGGTGTCTGTTTTTGGCATCTTTTTCGCTGAAGAGAGAAGGCAGGACGAGAAACGTCACATAGCAGTCCTTACAGTGCGCCCTTTTTGTAACACAGTGGAGAGACCTCAACTACTGTTGAGGCTTACGGTGAGTGGATAAGGAAGGGTCAGCCAGGGACTCACCGATGGCCAGGAACAGATCGTTGACATTCATGGCCGTCTTAGCCGAGGTCTCCATGAAGAGCAGGCTAGTGTCTTCCGCGTAGCTCTGGGCCTCCTGCCACAGCAAGGACCAACAATGAGGAGAGGAGTCAGACCTGGTCTACCGGGTGGAACACATCGATAAGCTCGGCCTTAACCACGACGAAAGTGGCAGTCGAAATACTACTTGTTAGAAGTTCCCACGACTAATTGTCCTGAGGGGGGGGGGAAACGATGCAGCTACTTGGACTCGGTGGTGATGGGCGTCGACAGGCTCAGTCATTCGATGGGAGGTCCAACAGAGGATCTGTCTAGTTAATAATGTGCGTCTGGGTCCGAGCAGCAGGTCTACGCACCTCGTACTCCACCATGCGCTTCTCTGCCAGGTCGGCCTTGTTCCCTGCCAGGGCGATGACAATGTTGGGGCTGGCCTGCCTCTGCAGCTCCTTCACCCAGGCTTTGGCCCGCTCAAACGTCTCCTGCAGGAAGCCAGCCAGAGGGAGGGACGGACGGACCAAGAAAAGAAAAGACCAATTGACAAAATGAATCGTTACGTCGGCTAGAGGGACACTGGATACGCCGTTACCTACGATGTATAAAATAAAAATGCATGTGGCAGTAAGTAACCTAGTATTACTAGAGGGCTAACTCAAGCTATCGCGTAACATTTATACAGTGTCGATATGTCATTCCACCACAAATCGGCGATGTACCGGGAACAATTGGGACTACAAATTGGTTAGACTGCTATGTAGCGCAGAGGCAGGCGTATCCATCAGTAGGTTCTTTTGTGGCAGTGCAGCGCCGTAAGCTCTGTGCAGGTGACGGGGTGGCCAAGGACTGAAGTGTTGGTGCGGTGTACCGGTTTGGTGATGTCGAAGACCACGATGGCCGCCTGTGCGCCGCGGTAGTACATGGGGGCCAGGCTGTGGTAGCGTTCCTGTCCCGCTGTGTCCCAGATCTCAAACTTTACGGTCGTGTCATCTAAACACACAGACTGTGCCAGGAATGCAGCTGTGGAAAATAAAGGGGGGCAGGTATGGCGTCAGCACTATAAACTTATAGTAAGAACACGATTTCAACAATTTTGAACAATTTGTTTGCCCTCAAACTCACTGGCTTTTTAAATTTAAATTAAAAAATTTTTTTTAACAGAGAGCTGCGATTAGTCTCAATGTGTTTCTCTGTCCTTTGAGCTCAGCTTGTCAGCTCCACCTCAGCTGACACACAACATTCGTAAAAGACTGCGAGAACATTAAATGTCGGCTGGATCCTTCTCCCCCAAAATGAAAATGGAACAGATTTCCTGAGACAGAATACTTTAGCTTTATGTTCCATTTCCCACCAGACATCTTCAGCCTAGATCAGCCTTTAATCTGCCTATCACTACTGTTCAGTCATTATAGGGTTGTTACTCTGTTACTCCCATTCTCTCCTCACCCCCGATGGTGGTCTCCTGGAACTCATCAAACTGGCCCTTGACGAAGCGCAGGACCAGGCTGGACTTGCCTACCGCCATGTCTCCCAGCAGCACCAGCTTGAACTGACAGATTTTGGTCTGCGGTAGGCTGCCATTGGGCCTGGCACTCCCTCTGCTGGCCATTAGCGGGAGTCCTCCTGTGGGTGAAGAAGAGTGTAGTGGGATCAAATTTTTTCTTTCACTTCAACGGTCTCCTCTCTCTCACTCCGCTCTTCAACAACAATGGAAAAAAAATCATTTTAAAAACGCACATCAGCTCAGGCGTTCCCCATTGGCTCAGTCAGAGTCCTATGATTTAGTTGAGTTTGCAGGTTGTAAATCTCAAATCTGGATTATGTAATTTGCTGGTTATTAGCGGGAGTCCCTGGGCATGGATGGTCCTTGGCTAACACTCAACAGGGAACTCTCTCGGCTTTCGGGCTTAACAGTCTCTATTCTTACTTTTTTTATATAGATATGGATTCTAGAAGCTGTCAGTTATCTAATGACTCAGCTGGGCTGCGTTCAATGGCATGTACTGTGTCCTCCATATTTTTCTAAACTGAGCTGTGCTACTTTCTAAAGCATAAACTGTTACCCGTCTTCTATGAAAATTAGCATTTGAATGTCATGCAAATTACAAAAGCCCACAGATAACTCAGCTTCACCTAACAATGCCAGCTGTCTGAGAAGGTATTGTTGATAATAGTTTTTGGGGAATAATGCAACTTCATGAAACCTATAGAGCAGGATTTTAACTTCTGGAAAGAGCAGTAGTGTTCCCATTTCTTATTGCCTTGGGCGGAGGATACATTGTGTCTGTTAGTGTTCCACACCTTCCACACCTGCTCACATTTATACTTCTTGTGAACTGTCATGACAACAAAAGGGGTAATAGTCTACTGGGATCTCAGGAAGTAGCCTACTAATCTCTGCATAATCCAATGTGTTTTACAAACTAATCGAACCTCATGTCCTAACAGTTGGGGTTTTTTTTCAACGTGAAACTAACTAACACAAACCAAACTACTGTTTACCCATATACAGCCGCAATGATTGTAAAACCAATAGATAAAACATGAATTGGTCATTAACTTTTTCATCTCTAAAAGAACCCCCCTCACATTGGCACTAACAACTACACAAAGGGGACATGGGTGACACATTACACAGCGGTAGCAGTTCAAAAGTAGTCGTTATCAACATTGGGAATTTGAATAAACGCACATAACGTGCTAATGCGCTCACATACAGTTACCTTAATCGCGTAAGGCTGTTGAACATTAAAGAGGAAATATAACTTATAACCACTGATTTCGACTAACGTTGTTGAACGGTGCGGTTATGTCGCAACTGCTCGCTCACGGTCCAGCGGCGCGCGTGCACGGACACAAACAGTGGCCTGTGCTGGCGCTGTCCTGTCTCTTCTCCCGTTACAATCACATGCGAATGAAACGAAACGATGTAATTTCAGTGCGAGGCTGTGTGCTGTCAGTGTCCGCGGAGCAAGTTCTCAAAAACATCCTGACTTTCCATTTCAACGACAGACCTTCCAGTGACGTAAGAGTTTTCTTTTTGAAAGTTATATATATATATTAGATAGATATTTACCCAACTACCATGGCGTATATTTCAGTTGTCGTCGAATAGCAGGTAAATCAACCATTGCTACTGCCGCATCTCTGTGCAGAATACACTCCGGTCCGGCCATAGTAGCCTACTCTGGGCGAGCCTACCAAACACAATGGCTTCCAGCTACCAAATGTGGACCAGGTCTGTGAATGAAAATTATAACCCCTGCCTCTTGCCCACTTTTAGTCATTAAAATAAAGATATGAGGAAAATACCTGCAAAAGATTTGTGTTTTCTCGGGAGCGATGTGGGGCTCCAATAGCGCGTCTGTCCTGTGGGTCTATCAGCTGTCTGGGAGCGCTCACACTTCCTGCAAATTCGCGCAGCCGCAGAAATCATCTTTAGAATTAAAACCGTTGCATAGGTTCCTCAGTCCACGAAGAGTTGAATTAGTGCTGGAAAACTACCATTAGGGAAAGATGCTGAAATTTCAGAATTGAGGGTACCGGTGCATCTATAAAAACGGCCCTATTATATCGCATGGTTTAGAGTATAAATGAAAAGATACCACGATATAAATACACCTAATATGAAGACATTGTTGTAACGTCCCGGGGGTTCCACAGAAATCGTTCACAACGAGCTCCGCTACAATATAAACAAACACGTTGTGTTATGTATCCAAAATATCTAATGTGTTTACTATTAGGTTGCATTTTATGAATGAAATAACCTGTATTTGAATATAGAATAGAATCGATGTTTAATCAATATCATTTTAAGTTCCCAGCAGCGTCAGCCCAGATGTTTTCGCGCCCTATATGCAATATAGAAAATTTTTAGATTCAACTTATAGAATTTATTTCAGATTCGAAGTAAAAAATTTAAAGCAACAATCAATTTGATAGATTTTCTAGATTTCTCAGTGTTAACATTTGTCATTAGATGGGTTCAACAAGATTCATTGTGGCTATTTTAAATATGAATTCCGGCACAAATATTTCATATCAATCAGAGTGTTAAATCGGTTCTGTATATATGTTGTCCCTCAGGGGGACATGGGCTCTCTTAACTAGGTATTCTCAGGTTAAAAAAACGGAATGTAAAGAAATGCCGCCGTCTTTGTTAGTTATACACGCGTATCGACAAGAGAACACTATTTCCACTGTAACAATAAACATGCATTTGACAGAACATGTCTGAAAAAAAATTCAATCCTCGTGTTTGAGTGCATCCAGTAGTAGAAATGGGTGAATTAACAATTTTTCAAAACAGGAAGCATTTTCATTGAGCCTACATCATTTCAATTAAAAGGAAAATGAGGTTTAACGTCCAAAAACCTGAACTAGCTCTTTAGACAGGTGAAATTGAATGTGCAGGCTAAGAGAGTTGGGCTATTAAAAGAAAGTACCCACTATACGCCCCTGCAGATGCTGACCCAGTCCCACCCACCCAAGAGTGCAAAAGTCAGATAACAGATACTGCAGGTTGCTGATGGTGGTGGAGGCCTAAGCCATACATATTCAGACCCTTCTACCCGAGTAGCTAGAAGACATCCATTGTGGAAGGGGGGGGAAATCCCACCGTTGTTTCAAACCAATTCTTGCAGAAGGGTGTGCCTTGTGATGGTAATTTTGTATACACTTCTGTAGATACAAGTACCCACAGAAATGTGACATTAAGATTTATGCACAAAAGTTTTAGCTTAAAAACAGCTGGAACACACACACACAATTATGTTCACTAAAGTCTGTTTAATATTGAGTTGGTAAGAACATGATATCTCAGCTTCCTCTGAAAATTTTGCATTACCCTCTGAACAGATTCAGTATTCTAAGCCATATACAAGTTTTTTAGTATTGTGCTGAATGAAGAGGATAGGTGTACCAGGCTCACTAAAGCATGACAAAATCAGAATTCATGGCAAGAAACGGCAAGCGATTGCTGCTAATGATAGCCAGACCCTTACACAATTTAACAGTTGTCAAGCGAGTTATGGATTAAAACACAAATCCAGTACAAATTCATTCAATCTGATGTTACCCATCTGTTTTTCCTACACAGGGGTGGTTTTGCTCCAGTGACTGGGTAATGTGGCTCCTCCCTCAGGCATCATTTATTATGACATTACCTACAAGTCTAGCACAGTCACCCAGGACCTCTTGCAATAACACTTCCGTCCGCTCACCACGCTCCAATGTGGCTGCGCGGACACAGACCTCACTAGTGCCCATCTGAATTTCACAGTAAGAAATCTGGCACTTTCTGCATTCCGCCATCTACGGCTCTTTCCTGTTCTGTGCCAGTCCTGTCTTATAGGAAGGGGCCGTTTCTGTTTCTGTCTGAAACAGGAAAGAAACAAACAGTGCTGCATATAGAGAAGTCAACATAGCCATCTGCCGTTTATGAAATAGTTCTCCATCCCTCAGCTTTTGCAATGGCCCAGCCTTCCATGTCTCAATAAGCCAGCAGCTTTTTGCCCGTTAAAACTGCTCTCTTGCACAATGCATCCAAAAACCTCTGAATTTGCTTAAGCCAATATTGTGCACAAAAGCTATTGTCACAAGTGTGCAGGGCACCAGAACAGGGATGAAACCAAACACAGCAAGTCCTGGCCCAACACAGCTTGAGGCACAGCAAAGAGACTTAACCCTAACCCTTTCACCTTTTTACTGATGGCCCTCTACAGATGTACTGAACAGGAAGCGGATCAGG
>JAOVYW010073399.1:0-20102 GCA_025775045.1 Hiodon tergisus
AAAATTTCATGTCAATAGCACCTTTGGAAATATATTTACTGAGAAAAATGGTGAAGTGTTCAATACTTATTTCACCCGCTGTATATCCATTCATCCATCCATTTTCTAAACCACTTTTCCTGGTGAGGGTCATGGGGACGCCGGAGCCGATCCCAGCATAGGGCGCAAGGCATTTGAATATATTGAAATAGATTTTAAAAATAATACTCCAAAGCGTTTTCCGCAATCATTATCATTGTTTTCGCTAGGACTTTGAGCCAAATTCTTGCTTAAAGCTCTACAATTGTCTCACACATTACCTTTGTAACAGCAAAAGGCAGTACTTCGGGTTAGTCATCAGCTGTCTCAGAGTCAATTTCATTTTCATTTATGTAGCTTCGTATGCAGATTTTGACCTAAAATGTTACTGTGAAAGATACTTTGTTCCTAATAATACTGATTTTACCACACCACCCATTTAAAATGTTGTAACAGCAGAAATGATTGTCACAGTATCATGTCAGTATTAACAAGACTACCAACCATTCCGGTTCAATTTAAACAGCAGTGTGTAAAGTTAGCTACAATATAAAGCCACTGTTTATTTCAAATTGTACCTTTGCTATGTTCATTTGTCTCAATATCAACCCGTGCATACAATTCAGTACGCTCTTATGATGACCATGTTAAGTATGTAAGTGTTTATTTAAAATAAAATTTCCTCAAATTTAAAATTAGCTGTGGAAGGAATTAGGTCAAGTTTTGTTACAAATGCATAATACACACCTATAATACATACATTCTTACATAATGGCTAACGTCACTTATCACTATTTATAGTTGTGGCCAAAAGTATTGGCAGTGACAAATTTTGTGTTTTGCTGCTTCAGTTGTTGTGGTGTTTGATTCACATTGTTTCTAGATTATTGTGCAGAGTGATTGGATGCACTTTAACAGATTGCAAAAAGCTTAATTGGCCAAAAAACAAACAAATTTCACAGTTTTTTGGCCCTGACACAAAATGACCAGCTAACATCATTTCACTAATCATATCAGCAGCACCTGGGAAAGTGTGAACGAATACTAGTCATGTGAAATCACTATCATTCTGATTGGATTATAAGAGCAGGTTGATTGCAATAAAAGGAGGGAAGAAGTGCTTCCAATCATTGTGTTCTTGTTAGCAATGGTTACCTCCAAAGAAATACGTGCAGTCATCATTGCGGTGCATAAAAATGGCCCCACGTGCAAGGAAATTACTGCAAAGGATATTGCTCCTGAAAGAACCACTTACTGGATCGTCAAGAATCCATCCCAGAGTGCCAGGACCTTCTCCTCCTGAGGAGTCAGCTACGGAATTGTGTCACCACCAGTGCAGAGCTTGGTCAATATTGGCAGCAGGTGGGTGTGAGTGCATCTGCACGCACAGTGAGGCGAAGACTTTTGGACAACGGCCTGGTGTCAAGAAGGGCAGCAAAGAAGCCACTTCTCTCCAAGAAAAACATCAAGGACAGACTGAAATTCAGCAGGAAGTACAAGAATTGGACAGCAGAAGACTGGTGCAAAGTTATTTTCTCAGATGAAGCCCCCTTCCAACTGTTTGGGACATCTGGAAAATCGATTGTCTGGAGAAGAAAAGGGATGCTACCATGAGTCCTGTGTTGTGCCAACAGTGAAGCTTCATGAAACCATCCATGTGTAGGGTTGCTTTTCATCCAAGGGAGTGGGCTCTCTCTCAATTCTGCCCAAACACTGCCATGAATAAAGAATGGTATCAAAATGTCCTGCAAGACCAACTTCTCCCAATGAGCCAGGAGCAATTTGGTGATCCTTGCATTTTCTGCATGATGGAGCACCATGTCACAAGGCTAGAGTGGTAATGAAGTGGCTCGGAGATCATTACATTGAAATTTTTGATCCGTGGCCAGGCAACTCCCTGGATCTTAATCCCATAGATAACCTGTGGACAAGCAGCTCTCAAATTGCGATCAACTCCAAGCAGTAATAAGGTAAATCCCATCAGTCAGGATTTGGCCCAGAAGCTGATATCCAGCATGCTACAGCAAATTGGGGGGTTATAAAGAACAAGGGTCAACCCTGTAAATATTAACTCTTTGCATATACTGAATGTTTTTTGCCAATAAAAGCCTTTAAAACTTTTTTTTCCAGTATACCATAGAAACGTATGAAAAAAATCTACAAATACTGAAGCAGCAAACTTTGCAAAACACAAAATTGATGTCACTGCCAATGTAATGCAGCTGTACATCAGTGTTTACATTCCCGACATGCATTTAGCCATTTAAGGAGACTTGGGCTTCCTTAAGTCCCACCTGTGAACACATTTTTAAAGAAATTTGACCAGTAGACAATAAGGGAAGGGGTGTCCCTTCCTGCCAAAATTCATACACAAACACGCCCTTCAATGGTTAATTGGGGCGCACCTGGCACTTATTATAAATTAGTGTTTGGGTTGAAAAGGAGAATAGTCCCTTTCTTCAGAGTGGGAATGGCTAATGAGAATGTTGTTCATTTTTGTGATTAGTAGTGTGAGAGCAACTTCAAGTGTCTGGGTTAAATAAAATAAAAAGCAAAGGGTCCCATGGGGGATATGAACACCTGCAAACTCTATTCACAAGTATGATGTGTTGTAAAGCAGCCACATGAGAACTAAACTACAACAAAAGAACATGAGATTTGAACAGATTTATAAATGAAAAAAGTGCTGTGTTCAGCTGTCCATAAATGCATTAAACATGAGAGTGGAAACAATGAGTTAAAAGTGTATCTTAACTCTTTCACTTCTGGTGCTCACAAACTTTTCAGTCGCTCGAGGACAACTTTAGTCTAACTGATTGCACCAGTAAACTATATATACAAATCAAGAGGCTGGCTGAATCACAAATGCGCCTTCTACAAGCCCCACTCCCCAGGCAGCCTCAGTCCTGGGTGACCCCCCCCCCCCAACCCCCATCACGAGGCTCTGCTGCTCTCACAGCAACCATGGGCAGAACACATCCGTCAGCACCCAGACAGAAATGGGACTCAGAACTCCTGCAGTGCTAGAGCCAAGTGAGCACAAAATGTTGAATCTGTCATAGCTTTTGCAATGGCAGACATCTTCCAAATAAGAGGGGAGACAGCAAGAGGCTTGAGAGCACAATTAATAAATTACTGCCGCTACGCTGTTCTTAGGTCAGCCCTGTTAAATATGATGTTAATTGTTATGCATGTGGTGTACTTGGCAGGGGGTTCCAGTCTCATCCTTGACTGTGTGAGAGAGCCACCTGCTGATGAAGAGATGTAATTGCAGAGCCCCTGTCAAGTAGTTAACAACTTTTAATACATGCAACAGCCTCCAGATTTGTCTTAAAAGAAGTAGATGTATGACAGCACAGAATGCTCAAGTAATTGCCGAATTTTGTATAGTTTTCAGTGAGTACTCATCAGCTTGTATTTGAAGCAGTTTAGAGCAACATTTAAACCCCAGAGATTCTTTTTAAATCCTCTAGATCTGGGGTGTCAAGCTCCTGCAGGGTTTGCTGGTTTTTGAGCTTCCTCACAATTAGCAATTGATTTATGCCTGGAAACACTGCATGATATCAGTTCTAATTCAAATAATTAGCCCAATTAAACAATTAAGTGTTGAGTTCAAATGAAAACCAGTATACCCTACAGCCCTCATGGACTAGAGTTTGAACAAAGGGCAAAACCCCGTGGAGGCCTTGGGAACCTCCCACACTGCAAACAGCAGGTGGTCGATAATCTTATCCCAATTCCACTTGTCATCCTGTGCGAGCATGTTTTTTAATGTGCGATTAAACCATTCCACCAACTAATCATTATGCAGGTGGTAGATGCTGATTTTAATTGGCTATATTCTGCAAAGTTTACAACTCCTTCGTGTCAGACACCGTTTTCCTATGGCGTTTAGGAACCAGCAATTGCTGATGCACTTCTTTCATTCTAGGGTCCGGGTACACCCGATACAGTCAATCATTAACACACTTGATTGAAGGTGACTGGGAGCTGGAGATCGTCAGGATGACCTAGCTCAGCAACTTGCTCTTGAGCCCCCGGTAGCATTTCATCCTGATCCTGCCCCAGAGGAAAATCTGCAATCCGAGCAAAATGCGGTTTGTCAGGTCCCTTCCCCATACTGGCAGGTGGCGGCCATGCCTCTAGGTCCGACCACCTGCGCCCTCACCCGTTTCCCGCCTCCTTAGAGCACAGCCAGACCAACGTGGGTGGGCCTACTAATAGTGAGGCAACAGCAAGGTAAGATCTTTTCACCTGATGATTCTATGGCCAAATTCCACCATACATCTCAACACTCAAGATGGCTGATTCTGGACAAAAATAGTAAAAATAGTCTAGTGGCTCTGTATGAAAAGCTCTACCACCTGATTTAGCTTTTGCTACTCTTGGGCCAATAAAAAAACAGCCTCTTGTGAGCTAAGTAAGATTGTAGACTGAAGACTGTAGGGGACCATAAATACAAAGGCCTAAGAATAACAAAAATGCATGCAACAAGCATGCAAACATGCCCAAGCATGCACTCACATCACTTTGGGGGTTTTGTTTCAAAGCACAGTTCTGCCTCTCCTTTATTATTGCCACCCAGCGAGCGGCTCACACCTAAAAAGTTTTCTTTTCTGCTGTCACAGCCATGGGACCGGGTTTCCACCGCATGCTCTTCCCCGGTTTTCGTCTGCATTTCGCTTTGTTTTTGTTTTCTTTTTTCCTTGGGCTGTGTGCTGTGGTCCCTCCTCCTTCCAGCTCCCAAGACCATCTGCTAACAGGCGTGCTCATGCTGGGAGACAGACGCATGCCACAAAGACTTAGAAGTCTTAGAAGTAAGGAGTAAAAGTCAGCACGGTGCTCTATCGGTAACAAGTGAAGTGAAGAGACTGCTGTGTAGCCATTTGCACAAGTTGCAATGGTTTTGTCACAGTCTGTGGGATGCGAAGAAAGGCATTACGAAGGCATTACGATAGTCTTGTCTAAAGGTCACAAAATCATGGATAAGTTTTTCTGTATCCTTTAGAGAAAATTCCGGATTTTAGTAACCAGTTTAAGGTGGTTATCAAATTATATTGTCAGTGCTATGTTTAAACACCCCTTTGTGATGTGTGATGGACGCATGTAAGAACATCTAAAACTATATTGTTCTTGCCGTGGTCGGGATTCACCTTGGCAGCCATCATTCACAGTTACAGTACTTCCTAGTCTTGGTGGACAACACCACACAATACTCTGTGGCAATTCCCCTATGGAAGTGCATCAGCTAAGCCAATGCCTGCAAGCTGGTTCAATTGTTTTCCTGGGTCAGAATACCATTTTTTGTGGGCAATGTCTGATCTCTGTTGTCTCTTTAAAGTCAAACAGCTGAAAACCTCGGTTTACCATTCTCAAATAGATGAGCTGGTGGAGGAAGGTTGTGGAACAAAAAAGCAGAGATTTGAACTAACTCTTTATGTTCTCTTCACCATCAGAGAAGCCCCACAAGCATCCACCGGCTTCTCCCTCTTTGACATCCTGCACCACAATAAGAAATGTCTGTATCTCAGTCATTTAGCGCCCCTGACAGGCCGAAAGTTCAGGCAAAATTATGCAGGATAACACACAAAACCATACCCAGGTAGGCTGGAGGCAAGAAGAGTGGCTGTCCACCTGACAATCCCTGGCTCAACTGCTCCCCGATCCCACCTGGCTTGTCTGACTGCTGGGCTCCATCACTCCACAGCCTACAAGGCAATAGGCCAGACTGATATTTTGCCGGTAGAGGAGTTCCCCATGCATTCTCTGAAATCTCTGCTTTCATTGGTCACCGCCCCTACCCAGTCACCAGGACAAGCCTAGTTAGATCCATAGATGAGACTGCCTGGAAAGTGTCCTCTGACTTCTTTTTGACTTTAATTTATGTACTTTTATGAACTTTATGAGACATAGCAAAAGGAACACACATCTGCCGCACCAAATTTAATAAAAAACATATCAGTAAAAATGTGCCTTTCCACATTTTCCCCTATCTAACGAAACTAAAAAGAAAGAAAATGAAATGGGGAAAACAAACCCAATCAGGAGCAGAAGCCACAGTCCTCACCGTCAGCATCCTGCTAGCTCACTTCTCAGCTACAGCTGGGGAGAATTACTCAATAACCTGCTCAATCATCAGAGTCCCATATGGCGTATGTCTCTCCTCAGTGTTGACACATTCACTCTATAACGGTCTGATCACATTCATCGCAACATTCAGCCAGTACGTACAGTCTATAGAGGCGAGTCCTTATTTTAAAAATGATTTACAGATAGATGGTAGAAGATGCTAGTACAACAATTCTCAAAAGCCAAATTTATAGCCAGGAGTTCCTGACTATTGATGTCATAATTTCACTGACTTCGACAACAAATGGGAGCGGTGATGAGGATTTTCAGTCTAGAAAAGGCTTGCACAGCATCAGTCCAGGCCAATTTATAGACACATCCCTTGAGGAAGGAAGTGAGTTGGTTTAGCAAAAGCTGAAACCTCTTATGAACTGGCGAGAAAAAAAAGTTCCAGAGGTTGGGGCAAGTCAGTGACAGCCCTTACTTATTCCTGGTATCTGGATACCGTTGGGGTTGACAATGTACCCCAGTAAAGTTGACATTTCTCCGCCCCTAGCTAGCTAGCTAGATAGCTACCAATCTCGTATGTCAAACAGTTTAAAATTTCAAATATAATTCCTTTTTTAGTGTTGTTGCCTCACAACAACACAAAAAAGATTTAAAGATTTAAAAAGATTCAATATCTTATTTATTACTTAATTTCTATCCATCCGTTTTCTGAATATGCTTATCAAATTATGTTGGGAGCCTGTGGCTAACCCAGCAGGCACAGAGCCTGAAGCAGGGGACAACCAGGAAAGGGCCAGGGGACATATAGAAACAGACCACCACTCTCGCAACTTTTGGAGTCACTGATCCACCTCACCAGTAAGACTTTGGACTGGCAAACTTCGCACAGACAGTGAGCTGAAGAAAACAAGGAAAACTGACAAACTCCACAAAAAAACTATAATAAAGAGCATCATCATCTTAATTCTCATTATAGTAAATAATATAAAATGTGTGCATCTGCAGGTATATTTTATCAATGCCCAAATCAAAAACATGCTATAGAACTTTGGATGGACACTAACGCTAACTCTTACAGTCATGGGTACAGACAGTGGACTGACTCTAACCGGAGTCAGTTTATAAAGTTTACATTTTTTATTTCAGCAAAGGACAATAAATACAGGAATTTTACCTTTATCCTCATTTCATACCTGTAATTAAAATGACAGATTATGGTCTATAATGGAACTGAAACTGGACTCTAATCTGAGATGAAGAATACATTCTCTCTATTAACGCTCAGGATGCTGCCGGAGGGTGTGGGTAAAACTGAGAACTTGGAGGCGTGAGAACCAGTTGGCTATGCCTCTGACAGTGGAAGATCAAAATCTAAACAGGGGCAAATCCGGAAGTTGGTGTCGAAAGGGTAGGCAAGAAAAAATTTGAAGAAAACATTGGAGATTAAATTGAAGATTAAATATCTAATTTATTATTTAATTTCCATCCATCCATCTGTTTTCTAAAACTGAGAACTCGGAGGCGTGAGAACCAATTGGCTATGCCTCTGACTGGGGCAGATCAGTTGAGTCTCTGAGCACATAGTGAAAATAGTAATAGTGAGCTAATAACACAAATGGGAGTTGGTAAACAGACAGACTCATTAAAAATCACTTTGCTACAATTAATTACAGTCAATTGTGTAAACACCTTTGTTCACCATGACTATACCAACATTATGTATATTTAGCTTTGAATCAGTGCATTTATATTATAAATTTGTTCTATGAAAAAATTGACACACAAAAATAATTAAAAATATAAATATTCTTGGAATGTCTCAGGTTCTACAAATAGATAGAGATGCTTGTATTTCCACAGCATCATTGGCAAAACTGTTCTGCTACGTTACTATACAATGAACCTACTTCTTCTAAGGGTTCACACTAATTACCGTTGAGAAAAAGATTTAACAATGGCACAAAGAAATGTACAGTGTACACAGCACTGTGTTCTGCTGTTGGTTAATGGTGCTCTGCATAAGACTACGAGATAGGAAATAACATTTGAGGAACTTCACTGTGAAGTTTTTTCCTCTCCTTTCCTCTTTACTAACAATGAATAAAAACACATTTTTAAGAATACTTGTTTGACAGTATTTAAGAAAAGGTGTTTAGAAAATACAGATATAGAACAAAATTGGAATAAGACACAAAAGCTGGTTAAATTGCCTCCTCTTTCACATACAGAATTTCGTGAGCAGAGCAGGGAATTTGGTTGACCCCTCCCACCACATGGAGGCGGTCACGGATAACAATACTAGAGGCTGAGCAACGAGGCGTGACCATGGGGGCGAGCCTATCCCATTTTTCTCAACAGAGTCCAGTACAAACGGCTGGTTACCTGAACAGACAAGTGGAAAAATCTCATTAAACTTCATCCATTAATACACATGTAGCTTTAGCAACAAAAAATGGTTATAACCAGCTAAATTATTTTTCAGAAAAGCCATGTTTTTGGCTGACATCAATATAGCAACTTGAGTGCATGACATGCTATAAAAATGACCACTGATGATCTCAAATGTAAACCTCTAGTGGGGACATTTAAAAGCTGATTTAAACACGTCTGACTCACTGGAACTCAAAGCGGGTCCTAGTTCCTCACCTAGTCCCCCTGCTACAATCACCCTCCCGTGCAGAAATGTGGAGACAAAATCCGCCCGCTTAGTCTTCATGGAGACAGTGTTTTCTGACTTCAGCCATGAGCCTGGAGTGAGGGGGAGGAGATAACTTACATAGAACATAGACCCACTAACTTGCCATCTGAGTTATCTCTGCATTCAATGGTGAAGAAACGTGTTTTTTTTTTTTTTTTTGCTTCACAGTAAAATATGCTTTAACTAATTAATTTCACATATATCCCCAGGGAGCCATTAAGACTTCCATTACATACAGACAAATTATACAAAATTAAAAGAAAAACCAGGATGAAGTGTCTCAGTTAGATGTTGGGCCATCATGAGCTGCCAGAACAGCTTTAATGCACCTTGGCATAGATTATAAAAGTCTCTGGAACTAGATAAAGTTGATTGCTCAGAATAACTTTATTATTATTTGCAGGTGACCCTTCCCTCTAAGGGCACAGGTAGACCCACAAAATGCCAGAAAAATGCCCGCCACAGCATAACTCCGGACCACCTCATTGAAGAATTTTCCTTTAATTTGTCAGCCGTCTGTAGGTGCCTACATCTAAATTTAATCTGCAGAATACTTTTACTGCAGAATCTTAAAAGCAAAACTTTTTATTAAAAGTTTTGCATTTAGACTCTCTGCAAAAAGAAAGTAAGGTTTACATGATATGGTTTCATTGATTCATTCAAGTCTTGATTTTAATCTCTCTACAGATTGGAATGTTTCTCTTGCAGAGCATTAAATAAAACTAGTCATCACTTTAAAGGAAAGTCACAAGACCACTGAGGGGAATCACATTAATTGCTATATTTCCCTTTTCTTCTCCAAGACTTATTTTGAAAGGTTATTTACATTTTCTTTCCATGCAGGAGAGCACACCAGGAGAGTCATTTTTTTTTCTCACAGTAAGGATATGTAAAAAATTCTCTGGGGTTTAATTAACTGGAGGAGGCATTAAAAGGAGGAGGATGTTCCTTATGAACAGCATGTCCTATCTCTTAGCGGGAGTTCTCACTTTCAAAGCTTTCTGTAAATCCAAAACATGCAAGTAACAGAGTAGAAAGGAGCCAGCTGATGTGCGTAAAGAGAACAGATGGAAGTGAACACAGGCAGCTAAAACAATGGTTTCGGAGGAAACCATCTTATTACTTCAGACCTCTTGGTCTAGCTGTGTTTATTGAGTCCATGTAATATAAACTCAACTAGTTTTTTTTCTTCTCGCCAGTTCATAAGAGGTTTCAGCTTTTGCTGCACCAACTCACTTCCCTCCTCAAGGGATGTGTCTATAAATTGGCCTGGACTGATGCTATGCAAGCCTTTTCTAGACTGAAAATCCTCATCACTGCTCCCATTTGTTGTCGAAGTCAGTGAAATTATGACATCAATAGTCAGGAACTCCTGGCTATAAATTTGGGCCTGAAAATGTGATTGGCGGATGTCCAGATGAGAATATATGCCACTCCCACTTTCTCACACCTTGATAACCAAGAATTAAGTTATTTCCTTTTAATTGAGGAGTAGCAGATACTTCTGAAGTCATGTTTCCATTCCTGAAAATGCATTTGAGAAGGAATCTCAACGCTCTCATTTCCAGGCTCTCCAAACCTGACCTTCACCAGTCCTTTTCCAATCTGTCTTCTGTGTTACCATAAAAACAGCCTGTTTCTACACAAGAGGATATGCCTGTGGAACCAGTTACTGGGCTGAGAAACCTAGGCACTATGATAGGTTTGACTGCTGATAGCTTTTATTCACGTTCATATGTTGATCAGCTTTGATTTGAACTGGCATATCCATCACTGGACAAGTGGCTCCATAATTCCAGTAAGAGGGCTTCTGGGGGTAATACACAAAGGTACCTGGGCTGTGGCCATGACAATAACCAGAGCACCCCACTATAACCCACAGAAACACTTTTTTTTTTTCTCAGTTTTGTCACAATTCAAAATTACTTGCACAAAGACAAACCGGAACAATCCCTTCCAGTAAGCATTGTTATAAGAAAATACCTTTTATCTAAGAATCACAAGACCTTTTCGTACAGAGGCCACAACAAGACATTGTGGACATTGTCTAATTTACCGTGAAATGAAAAGTGAAAATCAATATATTTTCAGAAATATCCAAAGAAATCTATAATTAATTTAATCGCTCTGTATGATAACATCTGCTAACAGCTGCTAACTGCTGCTTCCAAGGTAACTTAATAAATAGGTGCACTGCAGGAAAGCATCTCACCCTGATGAGTATCGAAGATGTTGATGCCCTTGGTGAATTTAGAGGTCTGATGGACACCCCCCTGCCTGAGTCCTCCCAGCCAGTAGAGTCGTCCAGCACCATCCCACACTACACCTGAATATGACCTTTTGCAGGGCAAGCTTGGAAGGGCTGTCCAGGAGCGACTTTCGCTGTCGAAGACTTCAAAGGCCTTTACAGGACGCTTACACTGGCGGCCCCCTGTAGAGAATAGAGACAGACAAACTCTGCTCATGTTAACACTGGCGGTGCCCTGTAGAGCAGTGGTTCTCAAACGTTTTTGTCCCAAGGAACACCTTTGTAAATTTCCAAGGCACACCATTTTATTCTCAAAATACAATGATTCTACAAAATCCCCTATGCCTCTGAAACACAAATCAAAAATTTAAAATAAACTTTAAACCATGTTTTAGCAAAACAAAACCAGATTTTATTGTTAATTATATAATAACTAATTTAAGTGCTTTTAAATGATGAATTGATGCTTTACCAGCAATATAGCATGTTTCATTAAGTTTCATTAAGGGCCCTAACCTAACGCCAACAAGGCAACCTCACACTCACACTCACATTCACACTCACACACCCACGCTTTCGAATTAGTAACAGAGGCTTATTGAAAGTATAGTGGCATAAGAAAGTAGTTCTACACACACAAGCGTTTTAGAGACAAAAAACAGAAAAAACTAGAGAATAAACTTGAGAATAAACCTGAAACAATGTCTTGAGATGTGGTAACTGTGGTATCAGTGGAATAATTTAGTCTTTTTTATATTTATTGACCCACTTTGCATCGTGGCCATATTACCACCTCAGGGTGTGCATTAATTTTCAAGAATTTTCACACCGTTTGAGAACCACTATTGTAAAGGGCAGACACACTCTGACCACACTGTGATAATATTATAAATCTCACAAGTTCCCTCAAGTTCATCTGATTTCAGGTCATGTAATGTGACTGGTTTTATATTACTACAACAACAGGTGATCGGGCACCATCCCAATGTCTGTCTCCTTGGTTCACCTGCCACGTATATTTTTGAGCCCACAAGGCAGGTGCTGGTGTCGTAGCGGGGGGTGGGCATGGGGGGCAGCAGGGCCCACACATCCTTCCGGAGGTCATATTGCTGCAGGAGACTTCGTGGGAGAAGGTCCTCTCCCATGCCGCCCACTGTAAAAGCCCTGCCATCTAAAAAAGAGGAAGAGCACTTCACCACTTCCTCCATCCAGGTTTCTCTCTCCCCATCTCTAGGAGACAGCCAGTTTTTTTTACAACACTTTTATATTGACTGTTTCAACTCAGTTAACTGAATAATGTATTGCAAACTATTTGTTTTTACATTTTAACAGTTTATTCCGTGTTATGTGTACTTTATTACATGTTCTATAAGAAATATATTAACAGCAAAGTTACTGGCAGTGATGCTAGTCTGACCTTTCACTGTGATGGAGATGCCCATTGCTGCCTCTCTCAGAGAGCTCCTTTTTCTCCACTTTCCCTCCTCCGTGTTATACATCTCCACAGCCTTCAGGGGGCACTGATCCTTGCCAACGCCCCCAACCACCAGCAGCTGCTTCCCAAAAACTGCCACAGCCGCCCCTGCCCGGGGTGTGGGCATGGGGGCCAGGCTAACCCACTGGTCTACCTCAGGGGAATACAGCTCCAGGGCACCGGCGGGCTGTCCCATCTGGTCACAGCCCCCCACAGCATACAGCTGGCCCCCAGCCTCTGCCAGGGAATGGTAGACCCGACCGCTGGAGAGTCGAGCTAGGCTCTGCCAGTGGAACTGGTGAGCAGCTGGCACCACCATCTCACCTGGGGGTCACTGTCTAGCAGAAGGAAATCCCCTCAGAAAAGTGATTAGTGTGCCGGATAGGTTCTCGTTGGTTGTTCTGAAAAAATGAAAAAATAACTTCGTTTAATGCAACAATTTTACAGCAAATATATAACATGCACTAATGGACATGTTTAAGTTTGCTTCAGTGAATGTCAGAAACACTGATTAACACTGTACTGACTAAGTGTTTTTGCCTGTTCATCAGGTCGATAATTTCACAGAATCTGCACAGATTTCCTCAAGCAAACATTCCTGCCGTAAATGGATGGATAAATGTGCTGCTGGAAGTATTAACTGGGACGTCCAGCGACACTAATTATGTAATTTATTTGCCTCCGTTCATCTTGCAAACAGCAGTTCCCAAGACAAAGAAAAGACGTTGATGACTTTTATTAATAGCATTGATTTCACATGGTCGTTTCATTGTCACTCCTCACTCCTTTTACCATCACCATGTGGCACCTTATTAGCTTAGTCTGTCGGCTGATGATACTAAACCCAGGCCTTAAAAGTAATGAATGAAAGCTCACCAAATTCCCAGCTCATGTCAATGAAGGGTACTTTTCAAAGAAATGGTTTTCAACATCAGCATGTCATTTCACAGAGTTTTATCGATGGATAATGCACATTAAACAGATAGCTGACACACTAGAGCTATAAGCACAGACAATCAGATTGATAATTTGCCTGTTTTATCTTGAGTTCTGTTCTATGTGCTGGTCTATGTGCTTTAGTGGAGTGAATGGAGTTCTTAAGAACATGGAAACTCTTAAGAACATACACACACTGAATCAAAATCAATCATGCTTTAAATGAATGAGTCTCTGGTTTCACAAAATTCAGCTAGATCTAGGTGGTTTTTCTTACTGATTGTCTACAATCTGTTGCACCCAGATTAATGCCATGGGGAGATTACATACCCATCCGATAAGACATAGCTGCATTGCACATAAACATGCTCTAATTAAGAATCATTTTCTTAATTAGAAACCCGCAGACTGCATTCCGTCCTATGTGAAAATTTGTAAAAAGGTATAATTTTTTTGTTCATATTATACTTATTCTGTATTATTCTGTGTAACTCTAATTTGTATCTCTGCTGTGCAACATCACTATTAACCCACTGCAGCAATATTATCTTACAGAGTACCCTGCAATGTACTGGTCGAAACTCTGGTTCCCAAACCATTGCTCCTCCTTCCCAAACTTCCATGCAAACCACTTAATGACGAAGGCTATGTAAAATGAAGATTTGGCTACACAAAACGCATAATGAACACTAAAGCACAGTAAAAAAATGCCCACTGGCATAGAGACGATTTTGAGAGTGTTTTCTCTTACTGCAACTTAAACTCACTGGGGTGGGTTACCATAGCAACAACGACAGTGCCTCCAAAGGCGGGGAGCTGATATCACTAGTTCCTATAGTTTAGTTTTAATAATGAATTAAATTTAGGAATTTTGCTCACAGCAGTGATCCAAGCAGGCCCAGCTTCTTGTTAACAAACTAAGATTACTTTCTCCTGGCATACGTGTGAAGTGCCTTAATTACAATGTTTAACCGATTAGCTTCACCTCTCCTGTTTATAATTAACTTCTTCAAGAGCATGACAGCAGCAGCAGGTTTATATGCACCCACAACCATCAAGTTGTTTAAAATTTTTCATGCATCCTTTCAAACTTAATGAACTCATGGCCTAATTCATGGTAAGTTTCAAACCATGTGGCATGTTTCTACATAGGTTCTTATGATGTCATTATATTCAGAGGTTCTCTCTACTACTATGTGGTATCAGTCATACTTTGACACAACTGAAATGCTCAGCTGAATCTGTCCACACACCACAGCAGCTTTATAGTAACTAAAAATTCACATAAATTGTAGAAATATGGCATGGCCCAAGCCATGCTGTCCCAAGCTTTTTCAGACAGATGAGTAGCCTACAGAACAGATAGATCAGGCAGTTTTATTTAACAACAAAATCAACATTGCTCTCATTCCTAAAATAATCAAAGCAAGATGTGCTTGTTTTGATTACTTTCTTTTAGTAACGTGTTTAATCTGATAATAACACATAGCAATATACTTAATGTATGCGTAATAAAATGAACATATTTTGGTTCCAGGATGTGGGTATATATGTATAAGTACACAAACATCACTTGTTCAGCTACAGGCATCTGGTGTTGGTCTGTCCCTCTCTGATTTATTTATTTTAATTGAAAGGTCACTTTGAAACACATCAACTTAATAAATGAACAAGATTTACTGTTAAGGCTTAACGCTACTATGTTTCTGGCTAATGACAATTAAGTCAACCAAGGCCTTCCAAAGGCGGAAACTGGGAAAAGAAATCCGCAAATTCTGTTCCATCCTTCAAAAAGTGATTGATCGATTTTATTGTCACTCACTTTATAGTGCTTCATTTAGCATGGGCTGAAACTTGGCCACAGAAGGCCCTAGGGAGGGAAATAGTCCAATTAACTGTTTCCCAGCCATTCCAGATATATAACTGATTTATGATAAAGATGCTAGTAATTTAAATTATAAACATTTAAATGTTTAAAATTCTATTTTTTAAAACGCCTATTTACAATAAACAGTCATTCATCCATTGTCTGAAACCGCTTATCCAATTCTGGGTTTTGGGGAGCCAGAGCCTAACCCAGCAGGTATAAGGCTTGAGGAGCACCCAGGACGGGACCACCGCTGGCAAAATGATAATCTCAGATTGAAAAAAATCATAGTGAAATTTGAATACTTAGCACTCTGACAGTTCAGAAAAACCAAGAAAACAGTCCTTTGGGCACAAATATGCCTTTTTTGCAAAAGGAGACCTGTCAAATTGCTGTATACTATTTATCAAGACCTATATTTAAAGATTCCGTAGACAGGACAGGAGAAAATTGTTATTGTGTAAATTTATGTATTATTTTATTACTTTAAATAGTTTGGTACATCAATTGTTTTATTTGAAGCAATGCTCGCAAAAAGAGGGTTTGGCCAAGGGCATGCTCCTCCGGCATCCAACATGCTTTTGGAATGTCCTCTTGGGCCATTCTTCCATAATAAAATAATAGAGCACAACCAAAAATGTGTTGAAGTCAGAAGGTATAAACATACGACATCAATTTACTCTGACAAACATCAAGGGGTGTCAACAAGCCTCAACAGAAGTTTGTCGAAACCACTAAAAACTAAATACCAGTTACACAGCTGAAATTTCTGACATTTGAAACCCACAAGAAAATACCAAATTTGGTATACAAAAAAGGCCACTATCAGGCTATGTAGCAAACTAACAGATAGCCAAACTAGTGACTAATAATAAAGCTAATAATTTAGTACGCAGCCTTCTGATCATACTGAGCATCTACATGTCTGAGAAAAAGAAGAATGTGCTGTCATGGCCACCAGGTTTTATAGGATTACGGTCACATGACACGGGCTATCTGCAAATATATTTCTGGGTTCTACAGGGAAATAGCCCATTAGGGATGGCTGATAATTCTTATTTGAGAGGGAACAACGCATACAAATCAATTTAACTGCAGTGGTCTAGAAGGAGTTCTGCCTTCTTTGGACAAATTACATGATTGCCAATTGCCTTCATAACTTAGGGTATCATTTTAAAGCCATAAAGGAAATTTGTATACTTAAGTAAATTGAATTATGCTTATTAATTGCTCTGATCGCAAATAACCTGACTACCTTTCTAAATATTTTGTTTAAATAAACTACAGCTATAAATGTAACCAATTCTTCCTACCACATTTACGAACACAAATCCTTTATAAGTATAAACGTCACAGTAAAAAAATACTGAAAAGAAATACAAAGAAATCATGACTGAAAGTTTAATTGTATCAATATGCTAAATTTCTCAAAGCATGAAGACTCAATCCCTTAATATACCCAATCATTTTCTAAATTTTTTTTTTTAAGTAACCCAAGAGTTTTGGATACTTTCATTCAAGTTACATCCTTTGAGTTGTAAATTTAAAAGCTTTTTTTTGAAAAAACAAAAAACAAAAACCTTTAGTTGGTGGAAAATTTGAAGTCTAATATTGAAATAGAAATGCTTTTTCATAAAAATTATCTATATTAAATATGATGTTTTCTTTCCACACCTTAATTCACCCCCTGGTCAACCCCTATCTGAGGCAGTACACAGGAAGCCCAGAGAGTGATTGAACTCATATGACGGACTAGAACTGCAGGCTCTAAATTTCTAAGACTCTCTTGATGCTGGAATTCCCATCCTCTCCCAGGTAAACCATTTCCCCTTTTTGATATTCCCTGTTTCACCTTTATTATGCAAGTACATCATTGGCTGGGCAATCTATGTGAACAAATCATTTCCATAGCAACCCTTACTCAGCACCAGACAGGGTAAGACGACCTATATGAGATAATGCTATAATTTAAAACAACACTAAGGTTAAAATACAGTCTGTATTAATTTAGCTGGAGACCCGGGCCTTTGGCAACACAAAATTTATGAATATAAAATCACATAGTCACAATTATTTTACATGGGTAAAGTGTGAAAATTTGGCACTTGAAAATGAGAGGAACACTAAACACTGCACGGAAAATTACAATACCAGTGTGCTAAATTGTTGAAAGAACCAGGCTATAGACGATGCCTTTGTGTATTTCAGTATGTCCTAGAAATTGAGGATACTGTATCTTGGACAAACGGGGGATCTTCTAATTTCAGAGGTAGCATTCTACTAAAGTAAATGGTTTAATGCTGTATTCCTCCCATATTTCCGACAACCATCACTATACAGAAGCCTTATGTGTGTCAAAGGTTAATAAGGATAGTCTTTAAATGATTTAAACTTATTTATATGGATGTTATGTTATCATTCATATGGCTATGGTTGCATAACCATTACTTCTTACAATTTCATTGTCATCATCATGATAGTTGCATGGTCTCCTTATAAGTTGCAAAATGTCATTTAAATACATAAATAAATTACATCGAAACGCAAATGAATGCAACTACGTGTATGGATATTGTTGGAAACTAAATTTTACACAACACAGTCTATACAAAAGGATGCTAAATTGCTATTTAGAATACATAACGCAACTGCGCCGTTGTTTCCGTGTTTACTCGTACTGACAAAACCATTTCTATTTTTATAAACCGAGAAATAAATGCGATTTTATTCTTAATATAGAAGTACAACACCTAAGATATGACTAAAGTGAACAGCCAGTAGTAATACGGCATACAAGACGAATGAAGCTGCTTGAAACATATTTAGGTT
The DNA here is from genome assembly GCA_025775045.1 of Hiodon tergisus. Classification (NCBI taxonomy): domain Eukaryota; kingdom Metazoa; phylum Chordata; class Actinopteri; order Hiodontiformes; family Hiodontidae; genus Hiodon; species Hiodon tergisus. Next base: position 18,149 of record JAOVYW010073399.1, read on the forward strand.
ACTTACTTTATCAGTGCTTCGTATAATCTCACGGAACCTCGACGTGGTCTTCTCTCTGTCGCTTGAAAGGACACAGAGTAATCTCAGTGAAAACCACCCGGAAACACACAAAACCCACAGTCGTAGAATGGGCACTCCCTTTCTAGTCCCTAACCTAAGCTTCAGTCATGCTTCAGATCCAATAGATTCTGCAGATGTCCGCGGCATTTTTCACACGATGTGTTAACTAGTGACCGATTTTCCTAATTTCACATTTAACTAGGTCTCACTTAAAACATTTATAATTCTCTCCCTTTATATTTCCCAGCAGTGTTTGAAATGGAAATTTTAAAATTCAGTTCGGCAACCTAACTGGCGTTTAGAGAAAAAGGTGTTAGTGTTCACATCAAAGGTCCTTAAAAATTTTCAATTCTGTTTTTCCTACACTTCAAACTTGATTTGAAGGAATGTTTTATTAACATAATAACATAATTATATAACGTTCTTATAAAAAGCAATTTTGAGCCACATTATTCATAATATCAGTCTAGCAAACACTATAAATATTTCAGCCTGGTTGTATAACTCCTTACTAAATCAAATATCACATTTTTTAATTTAGCCACAGATAATAATGAGTTAAAACTGTATAGGTTTTGATCGCATTGACGCTTTATGTGCACAGTTAAATACAAACGTACTCGTTTAGTGCATAAGTCCTTTAGTGCAGACTTGCCGAATTGAATCAAAGATCAAAGCTTAGTACAATACATTAAGATAATTCATGGATCGTTCTACCTTGCCCATATTTGGCGGGGAATTACAAACAATTTCTGCCTTTGCGTTGGTCTTTAATGCACAGGAAACCTCCATGCCTTAAAATAAAGTTATTTCAGCGAGGGATATGAGCATTGTGATACAGATGCGAAATTATGCTTTTGGAAATAAACAAATACCACTGGTTATAATTGGTTATAGCCGGCTGGGATATGTTCTGGAAAAAAAAAGAGTTTTTAAACAAATCAAATCTGAAGACAAATCTGAAGATTTCTACTGATAACTCACAACAAAAGTTGTCAAAATTGATTCAAGAAAACGTTTTTAAAAAGGGGAAAACAGATGCATGCAAATACAGAAAGTAGATCTGTTCTGTCGACTCATTCTGGGCTCTGTAGTTTAATAGTTAAATCTTTATAGTTAAAATATCCAGCTGTATGAATAGATGAATGTAGAAATGTAAGATCTGTAAGTCGCTTTGGATAAAAGCATCTGTTAAGCAACACTAATGTAAATGTAAATGTAAAGGCAGTGCTCCATTACAAAGAACCTGTCTACCGAACTAAATGTTAACAAACTGAAATGCTAACAAAGAACACATACAAAATATTTAAACTTTTAACATAAAATTTCCAGTTTTAAATATTAAATGTTAAATACTTGCATTATCCCTGCATAGGTTAACAAAATCACCCTCAAATTAAATTGAGATGCGGTCAGCACACTTAGTCTTGGCAAACAGGTGACAGTTAAGACTGTAACAATGTAACATGTGGAGGTCCAACCGGCAAGGAAAAGTGACACATGGATGCACAAATAAGTGCACACATACACTCAGCATGAAAGAGCCTGGCTGTCCAATGCACAGAGCTGCAGCAGGCATAGCCCACACTTGTCCTGGAGAGCCACAGGGTCTTTTGGTATTTGTGTTAACCTTCAGCCTGCATTAATGCATTAAATGACTCAACTATTTTGCTAAACACTGTTGTTAACACTTGATGACATTTTTAGATCTTTAAATGCATAGCATTTAGGCATCTGAAAATTACTTAAATATATCTGTACATGATTAAGAGATATCAAACAATCAATTCAATCAATCAATCAATTTCTATCAATCAATTTTTATACAGTGCTTTTCACATGTTGCCATGTCACAAAGACGCTTTACATACAGAAAAATACAGTATGTCCCAGG
>JAOVYW010073400.1:0-20100 GCA_025775045.1 Hiodon tergisus
AGTTGGGGGTGGGGGGTTATACACATTAACCACATTTTACTCTGCCTTATGAAGAACCTGTGCTCTGGGATAGCTGAGGTGTTGGGGCTGAGGTGTTGAAGTTCTCCTGGCTTGACCCCAGGTTACATGCAGTTGTCTGGGGGTCTGGTCCAATAGGTGGAGGAAACCAATAGGCAAATTGTGCTTTACACCGAGGATCAGCCTCAAACCTTAGCAAGTCAGATGGAGACTGGAGACAGAGTGGATTCTGATTCTGTGTTTGTCCGTGGAAAGCTGAATTTGTCTGTTTTTGTCTGTAAACAGAGAGCAATATGTCTGCGTGTGTGTGTGTGTCTGTTTGTCTGCCCGTAAACAGAGTGCATTCCGTCTGTGTGAAAGCGATGTCTGTGACTAACTTAGGATATTTTGAATAAGACATGGACATGTATTAAAAGTTTTTTTTTTAACTGTTATTATTATTAGTTTTAATTATTATTATTATTAACTTTACAGATGTGCTTATCCAAAGGTACCGTTCTCAAGGGTATTACAGCAGTGTGGATTCAGTACATTTCGATATTATTGCATTTTCATTTGACTTTCTGTTTTGTTACAAGATCTTTAAGCCGGAGAAGATCGTTGACGAGCACAAGGGCGAGCAGCATGACTTTCATCTTGGTCACGGAGAGACTTCAGAAGAAAGCGGGTGTTTCAGTGCAAGGCCGGAGGCCCAAAATGTGAGTGCTCAGATTGAGACGGGATGTCATGCATTTTGATGCAGGTGCACCTCATCCTCTGCTGTGGACACGTGGAGTTGGAGCGTCGCAATGCCTTGACACTTGATCATTAACTTCACCGGTCATTAACACTGATAGCTTGATCCACGAACTGCGAACAAAAGCGCTGGACAATGACGAATAAGTTGCGTGGACGGCCCGAAATGTAGGTCCATGAAAGCATATTAACAAAATGAACATTATATTCTAACACAGGGCTATAGTCTAGCACGGGGCCCTTCAATATTTTAGACAAAGACGCAAAACGCTTTGCTTCTTAAAGGGGACAACGTAGGTCGGTTTGATTGGCTATTGTGGAACCACACTCTTAACACACCTATATGTGTAGCTATAGGTAATCATAGCAACCACGGTATACATTCGTTTGGAAAGTCTGCTGAATGTTTTAAGGAATTTAAAAGAGGTTAAGATTTTTATTAAGATAGCTTGTTTATTAAATGTAACTTTTAGCTACTTCAAGGAAAAATCAAATATATGCTTGCATATGTTAATCAAAATGTTTTTTGTTAGTTTTGGTTCTGTTTATTGTTGTTATAACATTAATCGTGGTTGCATGCATTGCTGCAGCCAGCGTTAGCTGGGAAACAGTATACTTGTATTATTTTTGGGATGTAGCAGATGGTATGGATAATCCCTGGAAACATCTGTGCGGAAGTGGTGAGGTTATGAATATGATGGATTGGATCATTTTTACAGGTTATGATGACTTCCGTCATCTAGTGTTTTTTCCTGTTAGACATATTTTACAATTGGCCGAATTTGGTGAATGACTGTGTAGCCGGTAACTTGCTGTTACCGTTTAAATTATTTGTGACAGGTTTTATGCATGAATGTTACCAGAAGCTAAGCAGTACTTTTTTGAGGATTGATTTATGCAAAGATGTAATTTCCATTATCAAATATCTCAAACCTGGATCCAAACATGTGTATTGCAGATCTACAAACTTGAAAATCTAGTTGAAGATGCATAGGGAATTTACTTTTCTGCTAAAAGTGAGGTTCGCAGACAGTGTCATCTGGTGCATTCACTGGAAACTGAACTTTCCGAGAAGGGGGCTGTGTTGGAGGTAAGGTTAAGGCCATAGGTGTTCTGTGCACATGCTGTTGATGTGTATAAATGAGTTGTCAAGGAAACATTTTTCACAATCTGGATATTGCAAAACTAAAATGACTGTTTATGGTTGTTGGTTAGTATGGTTGCTATAAATGCATGGCAATGTATTTATATATACACAAGCTCTCACTACACGCTCCCCATGTAACGATGACTCAATACCCTCCATCTGTTCTGAAGAATACCCCCTCTTACGATATCCTCCCTGTGTACTGGTGGCTGTTTCTGTGCTCAATACCCTCCCTCTGTTCCGAAGACCACCCCCTCTTACGATATCCTCCTCGTGTACTGGTAGCTGTTTCTGTGCTCAATACCCTCCCTCTGTTCCGAAGACCACCCCCTCTTACGATATCCTCCCTCGGTACTGGAGGCTGAGTCTGTTCACAATATCTTCCCTCTGTACCGGAGGCTGTGTTTGTTCACAGTACCCTCCTTCTGTACCAAAGGCCAGAGATAATGGTCTCGTTCCGTGTGTTTCTCTTAGTTCTGGCCCCCCTTTGAATGGCATGGCCCGCAGCAGCTACTTATGAGGTGTAACACTTCTCAAGCGTTTACCGAGATGTGTCATACAACCTCGAGCATTTTCTGCAGCACTCTGACTGTGATCATAATGATATAAACTGGTAAAAGAGTAACTTACAATGTAGTGGGGTCTCTCAGAGTAGCTGGTCAGCTTATCAAAGCCTGTTCCTCACCCAGAAAAACATGCATAATTATAATTTTTTGGTGGAGGGAGTTCTCCGAGGAATGGCCTCTGAAAGAGAGAAATAAATGTGAGTCAGTGTCATCTCTCAAGGTCCTTGGCCATGATATTTTTGTTTTGTATTCAAGGATCATGTTTGTATCCATGTTTCTAAAAGGAAGCCTATAGGTGCATAATCTCAACAAGTCTTCATATTTTGTGACGTTTCAGTAATGTTTTTTGTCACGACCTTGTATGTTGACTATAATTAATTATTATTAATACTAATAATTAATTCATTGTTGGGTACTGCTTCCCACATTATCTGCTATTACATTTTCAGCTTATATTCAGTGAGCTAAAATGTGGACATTTTGCTACCCACAATGATCTCCATGGGGTGACAGCTGTATGTTTACTGTCAACCAGCTGTTTAACATAAGGGCTGTGTTGCAGAGTCACTCTTGTCAGAGACTAGGAGATTAATTGTTTTTAATGGACAGGAAGGCCTTCCTGTTAGCTTGAAGAAGTGAATTTACAAGTTAAGCTCTTCGTGTTTTGCAGTTCCGCCGTGCAGCCTTGTGCACCAGTATACATTGTTTCATGATTTCAATGTTCTAGCACAGGGCCCTACAATCTTTTCATTTTCCACAAGAGCCACATTAATTAGGACATTTTAGTCATTGTAATACTATTATAATAATAAAGAATAACAGTGCACTGAATTTACCTTAAAAAAATAATTAAGTATTCATTGTGGGCCACAAGTTGAGCTGGCCTGGTCTGAGATAAAGGGCTTTTCAGTAAAAAAAAAAATTATTTAGTGCCTTTCGCAAGTATTGGCCTCTGTAAAAAAACACGCTCCTAAAATGAGTACCGCCGCCATGGGTTTTAATGTTCGGACTTTAATGTGTCTGCAAAGGGGCCTTCTTTGGCTTCAAGGTTTTTAGGAACCATTTTTTTTTCCTAATGTTCTGTGGGTCACATGTTTAGCTAGGAAACTGTGCTGGGATTCTAAGAAGTGAAGGCTCACTTTTGCATTAATGACAAAAAATCAAATCAAATTTAAGGCCGCCTCAAGCCTTTGCTATATACTTTAAATTCCTAAACATTTATGCAGCAATGGCATAATTTTATTTATTTTTTTATGATCTTTTGCTTCGTGTTGCTTTTAGTTTTACACACTTTCGTGTCCGTATCTAAACAGATATAATATTTTAGTCGTTTACCCATGGTATCTGCTTTCTTCCTCGATTGAGACAAATGAACGGGAGGAGAGAATAAGACACATTCAGCTGAGAGCCACACAGGAGTGTTTGAAGAAGACACTGGCAACTAAGGAGCATTTTAACAGTGAATACTCTCAGTAGTGTTTGAAGAAGACACTGGCAACTAAGGAGCATTTTAACAGTGAATACTCTCAGGAGTGTTTGAAGAAGACACTGGCAACTAAGGAGCATTTTAACAGTGAATACTCTCAGGTGTGTTTGAAGAAGACACTGGCAACTAAGGAGCATTTTAACAGTGAATACTCTCAGGAGTGTTTGAAGAAGACACCGGCAACTAAGGAGCATTTTAACAGTGAATACTCTCAGGAGTGTTTGAAGAAGACACCGGCAACTAAGGAGAATTTTAACAGTGCATACTCTCAGGAGTGCGGCGCTATGAGACAAACCCGGGGGTGTCTGCAAAACAAGGTACAGTTTGGCTTTTCTTTATTTTTATAATGGAATTGAAAATGGGAGGGCTGGGGGAATCCCATAGAACCCTGCTTGGAGATTAAAATTATTATGTCAAATATTCAATATTGTAATGTGGTCATTTTGGATACACAGAGGATTTGGTTAGTGCGGAGTATAAATGAAGGATTTTGACCCATTTAAATTTCATTTAGCAAGAAATGTAAAATTGCGAGTTTAACTTTTTATGGCACTATTAAATAATGAATGAATACATTAATGAAGCATACTAATGATGAATGTAATTGGTATTGGGCTTTCATTAAATAACTTTTAGGGCTTCTTACAGGCAAGGGTATCTCCTCGGAAAGGGACAGCACGTTTAATGTGACCTGGTGCCACACGGCATTACAAGGACATTTACAACAAAGAATAAAAATTAAGCACGTTGCACTAGTATTTCCATGACCTTACAAGGACATTTACAACAAAGAATGGACTGCCAAAGCTGAGATCACTGAGTGACCAGCTGATTATAACATTCAGTACTCTGCAAAAGTCTTAGGCACATGAAAAAAAAAATTCTGTAAAGCAAAGATGCTGTCAAACATTTCTAAATATAAAATAAACACTATAAAGGGCAGTAAACAGTTAAAAACTGTAATAAAATCTGTATCCGGTGTGACCACCCCTTACCTTTAAAACGGCATCGATTCTCTTACACTGTTGTGTAGGTTTATAAGACAATCAGCAGGCTATCTATCTGGCTTCTGTCTGTCCAGGTAATCCCAGACAGCCTCAACGATATTGAGATCAGGGCTCTGTGGAGGCCATAGCATCTGTTGCAGAGCTCCTTGTTCTTCTTTCGGAAAATTCATTTTTGGAAATCTAAAAATAGTTTTTTTTCTACTGACACACTAATGCAGAAGACAAAAAAATAAACATCAAAGACTACATTTATGTAAAAAAAGCTAGGGTACTTAAGACTTTTGCACAGTACTGTAACTCTTGTGTACCTAGCGTGCCGATATATAAATTGGATTTAAATCTGGTTATTAAATGATAAATAATTATTAAACAGTCATAAAAGTTTCAGAAAGGCAGGGGATCTCTGACCGAACAGTCATGTGGTTTGTTTTTCTGTTCTCCTCTTTTAGCTTCAAAGCAGTGAAATAAAGATCAGGAACCTAGGTTTAGAAGTCGGTCTCCTGAAATATAAGTTACAGGAAAAGACGGAACATTCCCAACAGCTGCAGGAACAAATCCTGAAACACCAAGAGGCTCTAAGTAGGGCAAGTGAAACTCTGAAAGACACAAGAAAAGCAGCTGGAAGTAAGGTAAAAAACATCCTTTTCACAGAACGTTAAAAAGGAGTGTTTCTGAACTTCTCCCCCACCGTGATAAAGAAATCTCAAGACATGATGTCTGGGAGAGCATTGTGTCCATCACGCTAATTTCACAGCGTGTTATCTGAATTTCAACATTCTCGTATAGCCTTTATTTGTGTTGGCGTGCATTTAAATACAGGGAGTCGTGTATGATGTGTCCGCTGAGCTTTATCACTCTGTGTGTAGGGAAAACCATTTTGCGGTACTTTATATCTAGCTAGCAAAGGATCCGTTTTCATAGCAGTCTTTTACTTTTTCAGACTAAATCAGTTTCAGATTTTCCAAAAAGACAGCTGTCAGGTTTTAGGTGGGTTGACTCCGCCACGTCATTGTCCCCCCCTATTGTGCCTCCCCCCTAATTACTCTTTATGTTGTGGCTACACAAACAAAGATACGGTTTTATTTACATTCATTGAATGAGGGAGAGGACCAGAATGGGTGGCTTATGAAGATTTTCACTGAATCCTTCTCACTTTTATCTTGAGTTTTTCTAAGCAAACAACACCAGCCGTTAATTTCTGTATGGGTCCAGTTTCTCTCTTGACATCTGGTTTTAGTTTACTGTAAAAACCCTCTTTCTCTGATCTCATATGTTGAACTACTGTAGCTTTGCCACTGTCTATTTCCTGTAAGAATGCATTGAACACTAACAGCTTTTGTTCTTGACTCTCCTAACTTTTCGCAGCTGAAAAAACAACTAAAAAGATTTTATTTAAACATTTTGTTTTCCCTCCTGTCTCATTGTTTATGCTTCACCTCTTTGAGTTTTTCTTATTTTGTCTGCTCAACAGCTTTTACGGTAAAGTGATTCAACGAAGAGAGCTAGGTCATTTCCAGATTCGAGTTTTTTTGCTTTTTTTGTTAAATTATAATAATTATTATTACCTCAATTATGTTAGACAGAGGTATGAAGTAGCCTAGCTTTAATGCTACTGGATGACTAACAAGGGAATCGGTGAGGAATAAGAAACACAAAAGTTGGTGCGGTGAACTGAAGGGGGACAAAGGCGGTGTCCTGTAGGAAAGTGCGGTGGAGTCCGTTTATAGCTCTTCCGTTGCACCCAGGCGGCCCACTGTGAGTGACGCCACGGCCCGACTCTGTGGGCAGATGTCAGTCAGAGTCCAGAGTCCTCATCTTAAGAGCGCAGAACACGCCGATTTGCATTCCGGATGCGATTCAGAACCCCCCCGAGCTGGCCGTGTGGCAACTCCCTGTCACTCCTGTCTCTGCCGATGAAGTTTTACTAAAAGAAGTATCTGTTGTTGTTTGCTTTAGCTCTTTTTCCCTTTCTCCGCTTGTTTTGTTTCTTCCTAGCCTGCTTGTCACTTTGGATTCTCAGGAAAGCGCTGTCAAGTCTTAGCAAAGTAAAAAAAAAAATTGATATGAGGTTTTCCCCACTGATTTGATTATTTATTCATTTATTTATTTTCTGCTTTGGGGGTATTTGTTTTCAATCGTGTTTTACTTGTGTTTTCCTTCTTGAAGTTGAAAATTATTAATTTGATTAGTTTATTACTATTCCTGCCTCTTTGAATGACTGGAACACTCCAGAGCCCATAGATCTTTTTACAGTTAGAGATTTTAAGTCACCAGTGCAAATCTAGGCTGTTTTGTAACTCGGTGTTAAAACTCAGTGCTAAATCATGCATGAAAATTAACGGGCACACAATGTTTAATCACTGTGGCAAACTTGTGAAGGTGTAACCAGACGGCCATCTACGGATATCTGTACCTTTGCTCGTTTCCGGATCCTCCTGCTCTAATACGCATGCAAGTAATGTTAGCTCCGTCGCGACAGAGCTCATCTCTGATGTCAATGCTGCAGAATTATGCTCAGCGAGACGGTTAAGTGCGCTTTTGAAGGGAGTAACACAATATATTATGCATGCACAAAATGTACAAACACAAAGAAATTATGCAGTACAGATATGATACAGTTCTCTCAAGAGGTTTTTGATTCAGTCTGTGAAACCTGTTAACTGCTTTTTTGGCCTCCGGCAAAATAATCTAAGTATCAGGTGGCTCTGCGAGGATATCATGCTATCTTTTAAGACTTAAAATGCAGGCCTCGTATTTATGGAACCGATAGGGTTTCTGTCCTGTGGAGTCCGAGGGCATTTCTGGAGTAATATCATTTTCAGTATTAGTGTGTAAACATTTTCATGAAAAGGACACACCCCCAACAATCCAGTCAGCCTGCAGCATAAGATGCATTAGGTAGGAGCCATGTGCTAAATACAAAATATTTTTTAAAGCATTTTTCCCCTAAGTGTTGAATTGCAGGGGTGAAGTTAGCACGTCATCATACAAATCACCAAAACAATATTTAAAATAGTTTTTAAGTATAATATGCATGTGTGTTTGTCTGTGTGTGTGTGTGTGTGTGTGTGTGTGTGTGTGTGTGTGTGTGTGTGTGTGTGTGTGTGTGTGTGTGTGTGTGTAAGATTAGCTATTATTTTGGGTGTTGAAAGGTATTTCAGACTGATTTTAGCGCACGGCCGAGTTGTGGGCTGAGACTAAATTCAGTCTAATGCTCAAATGTGCTTAAACCCAAAATGTGTGCGATCTTCAGGTCAGGCAAATCGAGGGTATCGGCTGCACTGTAGACAGATGACCAAACATAAAAGCGTTTCGAAGGTTGACCTTGAAGGTGTTTGCATAGGCCACAAAAACCATTATTCTCTCAAAGTGCTTTCTCAAAAGGGACGGCAAAAAGCGGACAAAAACCCTTAAATGAGTGCAAATTGCAGACGTCGGCTCTGGGTGACAGTTTACCGTTTAATGAAGCGGCATTGAATCGCCGTGGCTCATTAAAATCTGGCCAGTAGCGTCTCCCCGGCCACACGGAGCTACAGCGAGCGGGGACGGGCTAGGGAACAAGAGCGAGAAGATTGCGTGCAAAGTTGCCCCTCGCGCTCCGTCATCCGGGACCGTTCTCCGCGAGTGTGAGGTGAAGGTCAAGGAGCTACGTTAACTCCATCAATCCTGAGGACAGTTACAAACGACCTTTCACTTTCCATGAGGCATTCGATATTCTGAATCGGAGGGATGCATTTTTCTGTGTTTAGAGAGATGAGGAAATAAGATCCTTTCTTGTTTTGAGGGGCGCTGGTGTGGCAAGATCACTCTGAGTGCTTTGTTCACCCGTTGCACCGATTGAAACTAATATTTCATTTAAAAAATCAAAAAAAGTTGTGCCTGTTCAAAAGGCAGAAGACTGAAGATGTTATTGAGGTAAACTACTGGCATATAAAGTGGGTTATTAGACAAAACAGCTATAAAAAAAAAAAAACATTCCTGTTAAGCTAAACATAAACAAGAATGCTCCTGGTTCTGCTGGCCACACGCAAAAGTGTTATACATTGCTGAACAGAATTAGTTTAGTTTGGACTTTTGTGAAAATATGGACCATTTATCTGGGGATTTCTTTTTACATTTTCAACAAAAAAGTGAGTGGTGTAAACTTGGAAACCACTGCTTTTATGTTCTATTGATCACTACTGATGGCAGTCTATACTCTGGTTTAGAAACCATCCAGATCTTCTATTCCATTCCCCAGTATGCCCATTGAAGACCCCTATTTAGGTAGCCATCATCCTTAGCTGTGCGGGACTGACTGATGTTCTTAATTGCTCAGCCGAGCCCTCGATAACATACCGGAGTCCTCAGGACCAGGATTGGGAGCCCATCCTAAAGAAGTAATGGTTAGCAGAAATGTTGGGCGTGCTTTGATATATCATGGCAGCCAACTGGCCATGTTCATATTCATAGTCCTCCTAAGAGAGGATTCAATGCAGATTTTTCCATTGCGTGATGTAACATATGGAAACGAAAAGCAGAAGTTCCCATTTTAGTTTTGAATCCGAGATGGTGACTTATGTTCTGCCAGAAATTTTGAAAATATGTAAAAACATTTTCTGTGCTACAAAAAGCCCTTAGTTCATGTTTTCACTCGGTAATATAATGACTGAAGGATGGCATGGTAGATAACTCATGCTTTATCATAAAGCCCTCTGGTCGACAAATCATCAGTACGTGTCAGGCAAAAAAAAAGAATGGATTCAAACTGGTCTCTGACAATGATTTTGTACTGACATTTAAAGTAGCTGCATTAACTGGTGCGACAGATTTAAGTCTTCCTTATTTAAAACGCTGAAACTTCCTTAAAATAAGTCATTTAAACAATGTGTCTAAAAGTGTTCTTTAATTCAGCTCCTCTGCACTTATTACCATGGGCTCTGGGCTTGTAACCAGAAGGTTGCGGGTTTGAGGCTCAGCGGCAGTGACTCTGTTGTACCCCTGAGTGAGGAGCTTCACCTGACCTGCTTCAGTACATATCTGGCCGTTTAATGGGGAACGATGGCCGTTTAACTGGAACTTTTTCCTTTGCAACTTTAGATGTACAAAAAAGAAAACAAGTTGAGAGTGATGCAGAAGGAATTGCTGGATAACCGGACCCTGTACTCGGAATGTCATAAGGAGGTAAGTACTCCTGTCAGATTTAACACACCATGAACAGTACTGAATAGCCTAAAATTAGGTTTACAGTTTTTATCTGTTGAATCTATTCAGTTTGCATTGCCTGACAGTGTCATACCTACATCTACCATGAATTAAAACTGAGTTAGGCCAATCGATTTCATTCACGTGTCAAATACCCCTGCACAGGTCTGTTTGAGGCGTCTCCTCTGTAAATGTACTGGCCTGTATCCCACAATGCCTCTGAGGCACCTGAACGTCCCCGTTCTTATACTGCTTTTTAGTCACATTTTGCTATGATTGAACCTGGACTGTTTTGAAGTCCTTCTGGCATATGCAATTTTATAGCTGATATCAAATCTAATATGAACACAAGAATTTCCTCGGCTTTTGTTAAATTCAAAAGTAAAGCAGTTAAGTGATTTTAAAAATGGGGCTTGCATCCAAGTTTTCTGTTTCTAGTTGCTCCTTAGGGAGAATCTCCTGCAGATGCTGAAGGAGGAGATTGTACAGCTGACAGCCCAAATAAAGGAGCAATCCCAGGACATTAACAAGCTGAACAGCGAGAAAAATAATCTTGAGCTGGAGATGACGGTTGTCATGGAGAAACACAGAACGGCACAACAAGAGGTGCACGAAGGGCAGGACACAGGAAGCCTTTTTTTTGCGGTTTTAACGCTTCATTGTCTTACTATGTCCCCATGCTCCGAAGCGCTCAGGGGGTTCCTCCTTTTAATTACACCATTTATTTTGCCTATTCTTGGGGGTCATGTTATGAAGATGGCTCTGTAAGCTGTTTAAGAAATTTACTCTCGTTGTGCGTACTCTTGGATATCAGGTGAACAATCGGGACCAAGTGATTCTGCAGCTGAAGACGGACTTGAGAATGACAGAGGAGAAGTTCAGAGGTGCAGGGGAGGAGGTGAGGGTCCTGAAGGTACTCGTTGCCAAGGATATATTTACCGGGCCATGAAAAATGTATGAGTGTCTGTTTAGAAGGAAGTGGAATAATTTTCGATATTTAGCCCGACCGTGAATACAGATGAACCCGGCATACGGGGGGCACGTGCTCGTTTCATTTCTGCTCGTCAGCTGGGCCTCTACGAGTCTGAGGTCAGCCAGCTTAATGAGCGGCTGGCAGGCCTGCAGCGCGAGGTGCGTGAGCTGAGGGAGAAGGGTGGGAAGGGGGAGGAGCGTCTGAACCAGGAGAGCGCGGCCAGGCAGCACGTGCAGCAGCAGCTCCGCGTCGCTCACCAACAGGTACGGTCTGTGCCTCCCGAGCCCTCGTGGAGGCCGTCCCAATCAAACATGCTCAAAAAGGCTGTTTTATAGCCTTACGGCCTTCAGGAATTTCAGGTTTCTGAATATGTTTCTGGAAGAAATATGATTTGTTATACACATGCACACATACATACAGGTTAGTGGAAGGAACAGACATATATTTTATCTGTTTCATGTATTTAGTATTTTTTCAATATCCCTCATCGGTGTATCTATCGCAGAAAATATTAATGTAATTTTACTAAATTAAATAATTTGAATGCACCTTAAAATGATCCATGGCCTCAGCATATTTATTCATCCATTTTTTTAAAAGTTGAAGGGTATTTTCAGTCCAGTGGTCTGAAGGAAAGGTGACTTCCTGGTCCTGCTCAGGTGAAACACCAGACGGAGACAATTGAGCGGCTGACCTGGGATCTCGGGGTCGCGAAGCAAACGCACTCCACTGACGTGGAGCGCTGGAACCAGAGGTCTCAGCTTCTCCAAGGCCAGCTTGAGCGGACAGGCAGGGAGCTGCAGGGAACTCTGAGCAAAGCACGAGAGCAGGAGCTGAAGCTCAAGGGGCTTCAGGACAAAGCTGGGCGAGCTGAGGCCTCTCTGCAGGGGGCTCTATCAAAGGTACGGACCTGGGAGTGCCAGCAGGAAGTGCTGCTGCGGCGTTCTGACGGCTGTTCCCCAGCCATGTCAGAGGATGCTGAAGTCTTTTTAGTTTAGCACTTTTATCTGGTAGCTTAAAGGTCAGGCGCAAATGGTTTCGGTGAAGAAAACAATCCTTGTAAATATTATGCGATAGACATATTTTAAAAATAAATGAGTGAATTTGATATTTTAACTCGACCAATCCTACAAGGCTGTATTTTGTTTAAAAGAGAATAAGAATTTGGATATTTATACCAAAGTCACACAATTTTCAGGCCTGCTGGTGTAGTGGTTAAGGTAACAGGCTTGTTACCATAAGGTAATTAACCTGAATTGTTTAAGTTAATATTCTGCTGTGTATCAATTTGGAAGTAATTTTTGTGTTTTAATTGGTACCTTTGAAGTTCAAATAAACTGTAAAATTGGCTGTCACTTTTGTACATAATTTTCTCAGAAATTGTTTTTTATTTTTAAATTGCTACCAGAATTAGCTGTTATGTATGTAATGTAGCCATTAGGCGTCTCATTTTTTTATCGGTGGCCTAGTGTTTCAGTGGATCAGACTGAAAATACTAACAATACTGCTTCTCTTGTTTACATAGTCAGCTTTTCTCTAACAATGATTTATATAATATTGCTGCTTTGCGAAACACACACACACACACACACACACACATATATTTATATATTTTTAATTTATTTATTGTAGAGGTCTAAATTATTTGTAGATAAAGATCCCCTCTCCACTTTAAAAAAATGTTTTAATGGGTTATCAAATGTAATTCGATAAGCAGTTTTTCCCAAAAAATAGTGAATAGGTATAAAATAATTCAAACTATAGTTATATAGCATTATGATCTGCGTTATCTTTCTGTATTCAACTCTTAATTTAAATGGCCTTACTGTCACTTCTCTGAATTTGTCTTAATACGCAATATAAATCTTATATTTTGGCCCTCAGTTGCCCTGGGTTCTATATTAAAACAGTATGTTCTGTCTTAGATTGATAAAAACAACATGACACTATGAAAAATCGGATCGCCCCAAAGTGACGCTCTGCTAACGCGAGCCTGCTTGCTCCTGTTGTCTGAGGCACGTTTGCCTTTTCACTGCAGCCGTCTGCTTCATTCCGTCTGCCATTTTATGCATTTCTGATAGATGTATATCCGCCAAAGTGCCTCATTTCCATTCCATAGAAGGATTTACAAACGCTCACTTAGCAAGAACCCTGCGTGTGCCATGACATCGCAATGCGATGTTCTATAATAGAATGACAGGCCCAGGGTGCTGCTGTTCTGCTCATTGTCTGTCCGTTCCTCACAGAGGAAATGTTCTTTTTTTTTTCAGAGCCTTCAGTAATGGTTGAATGTTTTCCAAAACGAAAGGAGATGTAGCTTTGGTTACCGGTATCATTGGGTCCGTCTGAAACTGCAGGAGGAAGTGTTAACCCCTGAGGTGTACTCCAGTGAACAATATCCAGTGTTTTATTGCACCTTCTATCTATTGGACACTACTCGGTTTTAGTTTAGATTTAGTAAATAAGACTGAAACTATATATACCGAGCATTTTGTCCTGCAGTAATGCCGGTGTAACTAATTATTAAATTATTACGAATTTTTCATTACGAAAATTCACCCTACACCAAAGTTCCACGAGCCTGTAACTGTAGAATGTAGGCTGATGTAGTGCTGGTCTAAGATCAAACCGTGCAAGGCACGCTAATGTAAAATTTTCATGGCATCTTCCTGCGTTGCAGCTCCAGGAAGGAGAAGAGCGAGAGAGAACGCAAAGCAAGGAAGCGTCGCTCCTGAAGCAGCGGATGGAGGCCGTCCAGTCGGAGCTGAGGGAGAGCCAGACTGCTGCCAAGAGCTTTGAGTCGACGTCAGACGTCTTTCAGCAGAAATACCAAACGGCCATGGGGAAAGTAGAGCAGCTGGAGGAGCAGGTGGAGAGGCTGGAGGAGGAAGTCCACTACTCCAACAACCAGGTAAACAGCCTATGCTTCCCCAGGGAAGTGTCTGGGGTCGCGACTGGTTTTGTATTTATCATATTTACAGTGGAGAACGTCTACGTTAAAACGCACTGCCTATAGGGCCGAGACTACATTTGAAAATTTGTGAAAATTTTTTGTAACATTTGGATATTACTTATGGCTGTAATGAAGTCATAATTTAGACAGAAACCGGTTTAGGTGTGAAATGTCCGCTGAACTTTTTTTTATCCTATCCGGAGATTCCAGCTGTTACTTTCTTTGTTGACTCTGACGTAAAACCGATTCTGGAAAGGGGAAAAAGTTGTGTTATTGACTAGTCAGGTTAGGAAAAATTACACCTTTCACAAATAAGTAGTGTTTTGGTATAGCAGAACGTTTGCTTCTAAGTAAAGAAGAGAGTGACTCAGCTTATTTGAGCTAACCTTCCGCAGTGATTTTTGCATGGTCTGTGAGTTATAAACCTGGAGGATTTTAAGTATTGATTGTGCTACAATTGAAAGGGCCACATTTCCAAAGCAGCTGACAACCCTGTCAGTGTCTTTGGAATGGTCTTTCTCAGTTGTCATTGTGGATTTACGAATGTCGCGATGGATAGAGGAATGAACTTGCCCGTCTGCTTTCTTGGCCTGGTTCTTTGCATTGACTACTGCATAGCTGAAGCCTCTCTCCTGCTTGTCATGTCTTCCCATCGAGGCTTCACAGTTTTACCTCACGGATTCCAACACTCGTAATAAAAGATGTTTAGTGTCAGTGGTGGTAGAATTTGTTTTTAAATTTACTTGGGGAAACTTGGTCTGATTATCAAGGAACCATGATCTACAAATTTTTACAAACTTCAGTTGATTCTAAATTTACCTGTATGTGTGTGTATATGTATGTGTGTGTGTTTGTGTGTGTCTGAGTGTGTATAGGTGCATGCCTACATGCATGTGTTTATGTTTGAATAATATATTAAATTAAGATATACATTTTTAATGTAAATTTGTGTGTGTGTGTGTGTGTGTGTTAAGAAACCACTTTTTAAAAATAAATGAAAATGAAAATTGTATTTATTTGTTGTGGAAAGGTTCGCCAGGCGCATGGAACGATCGGCGACTTGAAAGCTGAGATATTGAACCTGGAGGGTCGCTACGAGGAGAAATGCAACCAGGTGGAAAATTCAGATGAAGCAGTCGACCTGCTAACCGAGGAGCTCCAGTCCACTCAGGACCAACTTAAGATCTGCAAGGACCGCATCTCTGAGCGTGAAGAGCTGATGGAGAAACTGAGTGAGCGGGTGAACATTCAGCACAAGGAGGTCAGTCCTCGTACCTACTGGCCCTCTTCCCGCTTGTAACAAAAAGTCATTACCTGTGCCACCTCCTTTGTTTTCGCAGCGTTTGTTCAAGCATATTTTACGCTATATATTTAATAATTTGCCGTCAACATTATTAAGCTTGGTGTAGTTCGTGCAGTACCCCGTATTTATTATTTATTTTGAATCGGTTCTCCGATGTAAGAAATCTCAAGGTGAGACGAGTGTTCCTCGTGTAAAGTTTTGGGTCTTTTATAAGATATTCACCATTAATGGCAATAAATACATTATTATTATTTATTTTTAACCACAAAGAATACAATTTGCAGTAACCTACCATCTGCTTACAAGGACAGATTGGCAGAATGTGGATTTTTTTTTAACAAATCAAATGTAATTTGTACATTATGAAAGAGTAACTGATTTTGAGATGGTTGCTAAATATATGTTATATATTAATATTATATTTCTTATGTTTAATAGTGAGCTTGTTTTATTAACTTTTATTTTATTAGTTTGGTTCTTTACTTCTCAGTACATGAAGGCATTAAAACCTGGTCAAAAAATAGCTTTAAGAATACAGAATATTATTTAACATAAAAAAAAGAATAATGTTATAAATTATGTGTAACATGATACAATTTCTAGACGTAATTCTTCGAAGTAGCAATAATTTAAGACATTTAAAAACAAATTTTCTTTCTCTCTCCGAACTGATATTGGAGCATGAAAATACATTTCTCCAGCTGCAGTCGGACATCGCACTTTACCAGACGAGCCACGGGTACTCCACTGAGGAATATGAATACCTGCAGAAGCACACTGACCTTTTACAAAAGGTAAGCTGACTGCTGGTTCATATATGAAATGTTGTTTTTCCTGTACACACAGGCAATTATTACTCTTGTGTGTGATTCACAAAGTGAATTACCAATAGTAAAATTTTTATTTTATTTTTCACTGTTATAATAGCCTCCTGATCTTGTGCCGGAAGGTTTAGTCAGGGTTAGGATTGGCTAGTAGACGTTGAGGACAATGGAAAGCTGTTGTAGAACATTTTTCATATAGACCTCATTGGATAATTGTGTGGTTCCACCCCCAATTAATAATTTTTAATTGTTCTGCTTGGTGTAGCTTATGAAGGCTCACATGCAGTGCCCGGCACTTTTCAAATTGTATTCCTCCGCTAACAATCGGCAAATTTATCTGGATTCAATGAGTAGTCCTGGTTAATAACCTGTGGAATTTGAACCATTAAGATGTTTTCATAAGAACCTGACAGTCCGTTCCGTTTCTTCGCTTTGCAGGAAGTCGAGTGTTTAAAGCGGCAGAGGGGTGATCAGGCCGAGAGGGCTGTCGAGCTCGAGGGGACCGTCCAGCAGCTGAAGGCAGAAGCCCTGAGGCAAAACCAGGAGCTGCTCAAGTGCCGGGCTGAGAACCAGGGCCTGGAGCGTACCTTGCAGTCTTTCCACCTGGACGTGGCCTCCGCCCACCAGGACCATAGGATAGCCCTCGCTCAGCTGGAGCAGGAGATAGCCCAGCTGGAGATGGACCTCACGGATGCTGGGAAAGTCAGTGCCCAGAAGGATCAGGTGCCGTGCTGTTCCTTCTATTCTCAAATCCAACCCGCCTGGATCTACCGTTTTGAAGTCTGAACCAAATAACTAGCTGATAAACGTTAGCATAAGCGCAGAGGTTGCAATTCTTGTTTAAGGTGAAGTGATTGAACAGTAAATTATACCGTTAGGTTTTTCCTTTCCTTCACTTGTAAATATGTCAGGACTGTGTCGTCTGTTGGGAAAAGAGAACAAAACATGTATCACAACCAAAGATTTGAAAACATAACGACTGTTTACTGTGTTATCTGTAGCAATACAACTGAACGCGTGAAAGCATGCCAACGCAATTTACTTGGTTTAATGTTTCGATTATCTCGATGTCAAAAAGAAACTGGGCTTGGTGTGCATCTTTGAGCACATTCTGTGAATACCGTCCGCAACATTGTGCAACCAAACGTGCAGGCACTTTGACCTCTGAAGTACGGATTCAGGTAACCTGTTACAAGCAAATGACTTGTGGGCTGAAATCATCTGGCATATATAATTTAAGGTTTGCGTTAAATACACACCCAGGCGTTTTAACGTAGATCTCTAATAACATTTACTGTTATTCTCTGAGGCCTAGATTGCTTGACAGAAACAAATTACTGCGCGATTAATTAGAAGAAATCATGCCAAGCGGGTGCAATTTACTGCAATTAAGACATGAAGGGTTACTAAATATTCAAAATGGGGAATGACATGACGGGACATGATAAAGAAAAGAGGTGTGGAAAGGTGCCAAAGGAAGGTTGGAGGAATGTTCTGCGCATTAGGAAACGTGTGTCAGATCGGATGAACTTGTGTAATGTGTAATGATTTCATTGGCGTTGTCCGGACATTGTTTTACAATGCTCAGAGCATGACAGATTTTAAAATATTGGAAACACTTTGGTGTAAATTACACCTACCATGTGTGCGTGACATACTCTGTGTAGGAAATTCCAGTTCAAATGGCAGTCATGCAAATGTCTCCCATTGCATTTATTTATGTGTGTATGCGTTTGTTTATTTTAGCACGTTTTCTCACCCTCTGTCTCTATTCCTTTCCAGAAGATCCAAAAAGGAGAGGAGCTCCTGAAGAAATCCGATGCTGAGCTCGTCCAGGTGAGGGACGCCCTGAGAAGCCTAGCACTAGAGTTGCAACACCTCGAGTGCACGGCCGAGACCCTCAGGGGGGAGACGCAGGTGCTGAAGAGGGACGTAAGCCAAAAACAGCAGGAGAACCTGGCTCTGAGGGTGGAACTTAAAAAGCTGAACCAGGAGCTACAGGACACCCACAAGCATTGCAGAGAGAGCGGTAAGGCTCCCCTTCATTTGACACGCTCTTTTATTGAAGATATGTAGTTCACCTGTGTCCGGTGGATTACTTTTAGGCTTGGCACTTTCCACATACGGTGTTAATATCTTCATTAAATTGTACCCTTCCATCACTGGGATTTCACTTTTAAACAGCCTCTGAATGTCACTGTCCCTACAGGCAACGTATGTGCCATATTCCTCTATTATTATAATCTATGATTATGATTGTTATTATTTTTGTTTTATTTTTAGATGTCATGTCTTTGGAAGTGGGCTAGCTTTTACAGAACAGCAAAATGCTTTGACATTTTGACAAAAACAGGATTTGCTAATTGTCAGCATAGGGCTATACATCGTAATAGTGAGTGCTATGTATTACTCAAATTTATATATGTCTGAATCATTACTATTTATATTTATTCTTTTTTTTAATATCCCATAATGCATTTATATTCAGTTTGGCATATGTCTGAAAAGGTAAATAAATAAAATGTACGTTTATTTTAGAAAATAAAATTTAAAAATCACAATTCGCAAAGATTTATGATAAACTTTGTAGATTAAAATGTAAGTAACCCAGATAAATAAAATCATAATTTACATTAGCGCTTTGAGCTTCCATGTCTGCCTGTAGGAATGAAACCAAAATTGACTTAAACGTTAAAATGCAGCATGACACAAGGACACAATCTTGGAAACTTTGAGGCACAAAGCCAAGCCTCATTAACGACTGGGTCATTAAAAAAAAAAATTTAATCGTATCTGTGGTTATCCAGTCCAAATATGGAGGGGGACTGGTAAGCCAGGACCCTGGGGTACCTTATGCGGGATTTTGGGAACGGCAGCCCAAGTGATGTGTCCTGTGTACACATTGTCAAAAGTCATCGATGCCATCTAGGCTCATTTTGGGAAGGTCACCTCCTTGAGGTGGCACAGAACCACCTGATAAATATTTAAAACCCCGAATCCATTTTCTTTTGTACGCTTCAGTATTTATATTCCTCACTGGTAAATATGGTTATGCTTATAACCTGCATCTAGGTTATGCCGTAAATTTGACTTATCGACAAAAGGCAGCTACTATTACAAGGACCCAACTTTTCTTTTTTCAGGGGGCCCCTAAAAGAACGGAGCAGCATCCTTATTGGTTTTTAATTAGGAGAAAAAGTAAAGCCCTTGCTTTCAATGAGCCATATCCTGATATCAGTGCTCGCGTGGTGACTATGGCCCTCTCAGAACCCGTCATGACGGTCGCTGTGCACGCCCTTTGCATGTCAGTTTAAAGAGCACAAAGAAATCACTTTCGGAAAATGAGCCTCCCTGAAATGATGCGATTACTGCCTGCGGAGGAGAAAGACGGGCTTGTTAGTTATCACCTGCTCTGCTTTATATTCGCAGGTGAGAACGATCCTCTGTGTCTACGTGCTCCTCATAGCGGTTACCTTCCGTACATACGCCACTTCTTTTTACATTACTGTTCCCTTTCCTTGCTGATGTCATAACTGTTTCTTTTGATTGATTTATTTTCTTCTCTTTTCTGTGGCCTGGCTGTAGGCAGCTATCGCCCTCCTTTCAGAACACAGGAAGAGAGCCTCACCTTAATGATGAGGGCATGCGGTCTGTGTGTGATTCAGAGAATTTTCCAGTAATGATCCGCCTTACCTGGTGGTGGAACCCATGTGGAGATATCACATTGTCAGCAGCAGTGGTCACGTTTATTTTGTGTGTGTGTGTGTGTGTGTGTGAGTGTGTGTGAGTGTGTGTGTGTGTGTGAGTGAGTGTGTGTGTGTGTGAGTGTGTGTGAGTGTGTGTGAGTGTGTGTGAGTGTGTGTGTGTGTGAGTGTGTGTGTGTGTGAGTGTGTGAGTGTGTGAG
>JAOVYW010073401.1:0-20094 GCA_025775045.1 Hiodon tergisus
TTTATTATGCTTTATTATTTTCATTCTCAGAGGAGCTACCAGATCTAGAGTTCCTCTTAATGCCTTGTTATAAATATTTAGCATTTTATCCACTGAGGTAATACTGTTGAATATTCCTTCCTCAGGTAAAACATTGGGTAGCTCTTCGGTAAACTTTAGCATCGTATTTTGGTTAATTGAACGACTCCAAAACTGCTTCTGCACTGGGACTTTGGAATTCATCAACTGAATAACAAACGTAATCAGAAAGTGATCAGAAAGTACTGGGTTATAAGGAAAAACAGATATATTTTCATTTCATTTTCATATTTTTCAACTGATCCACTCAGGAATCCCGATTCCAGTTAATAAAAACTTATAATAAAAATGTGAGTATTACATTCAGATTTCAAATGCTGTCACAGAGAAAGGACAGAACTTGACAAACCAGATTCTTGAACCTGAGATGTCGTAGGAGAGAAGAGAAAATGAAATAAAATGGGGTCAAATTATGTATTATTGTGACTGTGAACCAGTTTCCTACCAGCATAAAGAGTTGGATCAGGGTTGGATTTATCCATGAAGCTGATTTTTTAACAGACTACTTTTTTTTAACCATTTAGTTATATTCAAAACAGCATATAGGAATGAGTACAATTTCAGTTGTTTTACCTTGTCCCCAAAACTGGTCTCTCCAGTTCTGCGTCAAAAAACCAAGTAAGGCAAAAATTTATTCTGTGAAGAGAATAAAAAATATCCCAGATTGTTGCTTCTTTCTGAAGTCTGCAAACTTTGTTTTTCTATTACTCCCTGTCACCCTCCGCCGACTACTCTCAGCACAATCTTTAAAGACAAAGTGGCTAGCTGACTTTAGCAGAATCTTTAAGTCTGCTAACTCACTGGTTTAATTGTTAGTTTCATGAATTGACAAGACAGCACCCCTGTTTTATTTAGTGCAATTACTGTCCCAGGCGTATTTTTACAGATCTTTCACTGGTGGAGTGTGATATACATTCACTATTTACAGATAATAACGAATGTTGACAGCGCACTCTAGTGGCGCACTCTTCATCCATCCATCCATCATCAGCCGTTTTTGAAAATGTTTTTTCTTATTTTGCCTTACTCCTTTGTGTGCTGTTTAATTTTATTTATAAAACACGAGTTAGTTAGTTTTTCAGTCATACAACCTGCTGCGTTTACATTCTCTTTAACGTTGATTGAATATACACAGTAGCACTACCACGTAGAAGTCCATCTGTATTGAAAAATAACCATATTTATACGAAATATGAATTGATATTTACTAATAGTGGCTATATAAAAATAGTTCATTTCAATTGTCGTGAAATTGATTTCAGTGCTTCTACCAGAAAACCGGACTTTGAGGTGCTCATTCAGGCATTTAACGCCTTCATTTTGCATATAAATTTTAATTACTCCCACAGAGTGATTTCGACTACTATCAGTCTTATATGAAGTTTAGAACAAGAACTGCTTTCGCCATGCGGAATACCCTTAAATTAATAAATTTGTTGCGGTTATACTGTGAAGTTTCAGACAACCGTTTTCCAACACCACCAAATACACATACTTGCATGTATGGGTACCATCCATGTGTAACTGACTTTAAGCACATCTCTTTATACATATTATTTGTTCTTCTCACACACTACCCGATATTTGAATGAAATTTTGACCTCGCTCGGTCTTAGACAACTAGTATATTCGGTACTCCTACTCATATTCAAGTGCTTACATTACAAATTACTTTGTAAACTTAAATTATTATGTACAATATTACTAATTCAACCCATCTATTTGTTTATAACACCTTTTGTAGGAACAGATGGGTTGAATTCTTTTGACATTTTAGTTGCTTAGCAGACGCTTTTTATCCAAAGTTTACAATATCTACATTCATCCACTTACATCCATATACAGCTGTATATGTTTACTGAAGCAATTCAGGTTAAGCCTGTCACCTTAACCACCACACCACCAGCTGCCCACTACTTAATACAACTGAAATGTTTCATGAGTGCTCCTCCTTCGATAAAAACCTGAAACCTCAAGTTCAGGTCACTAGTTCACCTCAACACTTCTGTATTACTAATTACTTTAAAAGGCAAATACTTTCTAACAGTAAAACATCACCAAGGCGAAGGAGATGGTCATGGATTTCCGGAGGACTGGGGCCCCCTCGATCCCTGTCCACATCCAGGGGATGGATGTCGAGGCAGTTGGGATTTACAAGTACCTGGGTGTCAATTTGTGTTTTTTGTGTTATGTACTGCTGCAGCGTCGCATTTTCCCCATGGGGATGAATAAAGTACATATCTACGTATCCAGAACAATATAAATCGAAACATACCTCTAGCACAGTTCAAATAAACAAATACAAACTGCGTCAATGAGTCAATCGAACGGAAGCAATTCAATTACTGCGACAATAATTTACGTTCGTTGAATAAATGTCTATACAATAGCCACGACAACCCACTTCTACCACAAAATTAAAGGGATATTCCAATAATATTCGTACTTTTCGACATCGAAGCCATCTCGATTGTGCGCCCCAGTTTACGTTTTCTGGAAAATCGCTGGCTAATGTTTCAACAATACATTTGTAATCTTTATCCGCATTGCCACCTGCTAGCTAACCAAGACGGACCTGTCTAGTCCTTCTAAAACACTATAAGCGTTAAAACGTAACACATTTTAACTAAATTAAGCAAAAATAGCTCGGTAGCTATGTAATACTTATATAGCTGGCTATTTTAATACGACTCTTTGTTTCGGCTGTTTCATAACTGAAGTTATCAGAAATGTACTAGCCTACAAACTATTTTTTAACAAATAGTTACGAAAAGCGAGCCTTATAACATTGGCATCGGTTTCCGCCATTTTGTGAAAGAGGATGCACACAATGCAGCAATAGGGCTACGTGTAATGGTTGAACACGGTAACCCGGTCTAGGAGACATCCGCCTATAAACTTCAAAAAGGGATCATAAGAAATTTCCATTTATCCCTGAATACCCGACCCACTTCTCGGATACTCTGCGGCTAACTGCCGTAGCGGGAACTGTACTTTTTTGTTAATTGAGAGTGTATGAAGCCGCTGACTTTGACGCGGACATTTAAAACCTCAACCGGACAGGCTTGCTACGAATAAGACTACCCGAGAAATATTACCCCCCTTGCTACAGTTAAAGGAAACAGACAACATAAAAAAATAAAATAAGCTAACTGTATTCTTATGGTTCACTTCTTTGTGGCGGAGCTTTCAGACAGTTAAACAGTATGCATTACTGAAGAGGCACCGTTTTTCAGTTGGTAGATAGTAAAATTGACTTTATAAACTGTAGTTTCTAATCATGGGAGGAAGCGTAAACGTTTAGAGAATTTATTGCAACTCTGCGTGTTGTTTTTCTTAATTTTGTATCTGGACTGAGAGGTTGCCCAATACAAATGTCCACTAATCGATAAAACTATTGTCGTATATATTCTCAAACAGTTACAGTCTTTAAAGCAGTTAGATGATTTATTTTGTTCTTATTTATTTTTATTTTGTTGCGTGAATTCGCGATGGTCGCTGTAAAAAACAACAACTTGGAGTGCATTGTAATCAGGCAAACTGTGATGTAGGAAGGCGTGCTTGTAATATCCCGTACTGTGACCCGGGTAAGCAGGTCATACAATAGGTCTTTCTAAATGAGATGCATAATAAAACGTGTGACACTATCGTAAATATCTTCATAGCAAGTTTTCACAATTTATTTGCATATAAGTATGTGTTTCCATCCATTATCAACATGTGTCACTTAGGTAGCTGTTTTTGAGACTGCATGTGTGTTTAAAATAAGTTCACGCATACACCATACGCTATCGACACTAATGTGTATTATTTACGTTAAGTAAACAAACAGGCGTGACATAATACACATTTTACAAATATTGCCCAACGATTAATACAAAAATGTTATATTCCAATTATAAACTTATTAAAAGTACTTTCAAATACCCCATCCCCCACAAGCATGTGTAATGGCGTTCTGCTTCAAAGTGTTTCGGAAGTTTGAGATGAGCCCTAAAAAAGAAAACACTGTCCATTGTTCTAATGAACCGCTTTGAATATTGCAGTACCGTTGTTTCTAGTAGAGGGCGCTAGGCAGCTGTCGGCCTTCGGATCTTTTTGTCTGAGCTGGAGCCCGCTGCCGCTTTACAGTGTGTGCGATTGCTTTGAGGCGCCTCCGTTACACACTGTCAAACCACTCCAAAACGAACTCAATTGCAACCAAAACAATTAATTTAGCATTTAGTACAATGGCAATTTTAGTTTACCGTCAAAATAAATCGTAAGTGGTATTGTTAGTTTAAGGTATTTCAAATCGGTTTGTTTTCTGTGTTGTAGCCTGTGTATCACAGTCATTATTAGCGAGCTGTCGCTCTTATCCCGTATTTCTTTAACTTTTTAAACACTCAGCTTCGCGAATGACTGAGCGCCGGGCGAGTATGGGATCGTGGGTGTCTTAGAAAGCGAATGAGTGGGGTTTTAAAAGTTTTTAAAATACATTAAGATGGCAAATTCGACGGGGAAAAATCAGCCTGATCAGCGAAGGAAAGGACTGGCTTTCCTGGACGAGCTGCGGCAGTTTCACCGAAGCAGAGGGTGAGAAGGGGGCGGCTTTATTTCTCAAAATATAACTTCAAAAACACGTTTAACTGCAAATATGGGAAGTTTGTAGTCCACGAGATAATTGGATTGCCTTGATTGTTTGTTTGTTCTGTTTAGCTCACCGTTTAAGAAGATCCCAGTCGTGGGTGGAAGGGAACTGGATCTAAATGCTCTCTATACCAGAGTCATTTCTTTAGGTGGATTTGCAAAGGTAAGTAGAACTTACATGTGGATTTCTCACTCCCGGCTGACAAGATGTGCCGCTGGAGCCCGCAGAAACTGGTAAAGAAAGGCTCGGCTCTTATGTACATTTTGCTCAATCGAAGGCGGAATTAGAAAAGACAGGTTGTTCGTGTTGGCCTTGTGTTTGTTAGTTAGCTCGCTAGCTATTTGCAGTGTGGTAGCGAGTGCTGTGTTTTTGAGTGTGAACGGGTTGTAGCTGTGTAAGTCTGCTGGCTGCTGATATGCTAGGCTCGGGAGTCTGAGTGCAGTTGGTGCAACTCAAAATTAGCGGGCATGTTTAACATCGATAATCGGGACGGAGCACGGGCTAGGAACTGCTCCTCGCAGCCGGGCATGGCGTGTTTTCTGTATTTATGTAGTTAGCTACAAAGACGACAGCAATTCGCCATAGCCATCTTGGGCTTCGTGGCTCAAGACAAAATCTAGGCCTCATTACGGGCCTGTTATTATAAGTATTATTATTTTTAATTTCGAGATGGTTCGATTTGAAAAGCCCAATAGCTTTGACCATTCGGACGCGTGACATTTATCACATCGACTTTTAGCATTTTCGTGTAAATTTTGTTATTGTTCAATAAGTTAGTTTGATGGCTAGGTAACTTGAAAAGTAACGTTTACCAGTAATCTAAACAATTTAAACTATTTGGCAATTGTTTATATTAGTAAAATAGGCTTGTTAACTGAGGTGTGTGACGTCAATTTTTACTTTTGCTTCGATAAGAATAATGAAAACATTTTAAATGTAGTTTTCGGCTGAGACACATTGGGAAAGTTTCTTAGGTGTCTGAATGTTCGGTTACCTGTATTTTGAACTGTGTTTAATATACCCATTGGTCGTTTTTACAGGTTTCTGACAAGAATCAGTGGTCTGAAGTTGGCGAAGAGTTTAACTTGCCAAGGAGTTGCTCAAATGCTGCTTTCGCTCTAAAACAGTATTACCTTAGGTAAGTTTACTGTGTTTGCGTTGGTATGTTTAAATGTAACTCCATGCTGCGAAATGTTTACATGTTCTGTTAGACTCGGTTGACAGGTGGCTAGCTATCCCACTTCAGGAAATAACGGAATTCATTGCGACATACGTTTTTAACCTCATCTTAACAGTGTGTGTATTTAAGTGTGTAACCAAAAGGTTATGTCTACAGATTTAACGTATTTAGAACGTCTAGTCTGCGATTGGAAATTGACTTGCTTCAAGGTACAATTGGTGGACAGGCGCGAAGTCCTGTATGTTTGGCAGTACAAATTGATTAATTGTAGTGAGGCAAGATGTTCCCAATATAGTGTTTTTGGTGCGTTGTATCTGTATTCAATATAGCACCGTTCGTAGTTCTCGTGCTAATTGTGCATTAAAGTTTATTATTGTATAGAGTCACTTCAATCTTGTACTAAACGTTTTACTCTGGATAAAGGGTTGTTTGATGGTTCCCTCTTGTTATTCACTGTGTGCATTATTGGTTAAAAACTTAAATTCTCAGTAAATTTGTTTTAGTGTGTTATGTAGCTTTTTTGTTTTCCCTCCAAAATTATTTTGGTCCAGCAATCGGGCATTCCAGAGCAGGGGCCTTTTTTGGCGGAGGTCTTTTCCCAGGTTAGATTTTGGTTTAGTGCTAAAAATGTCCTTTCTTCAATAGGAGATGCAGTAACATGCTTCGTGGACTAGGTTAAGTTGCTTGTTGGCAATGGTCCGTTGCTAGGCGGTGAATGTGTCCTGACAAAGGTGTATAAGCCGCAACGTATTTACAGAAGTTAATGTCTGTATATTTGTCAGTGGTTTTACCTTACTGGGACACACTATCTTACTGTATTGATTGCAACTTTTTTTTGCAATCCATTCAATCTAATATAATTTTTCAAATATCAGCTTTTTAAAATTGGAATACATTAAAATTGAACACAGGGAGTGCTATTGATTTGTTGAAACTATATTGCTTTGACTAGTTTCCTTGGGCTTTTAATGCAGAATGAGCCAGGGTTGTTCGTTTTTCAAGCCTGTCTCCCTGTTGCTTGTTATGGCTGGGGAGAGACCATGTGACGCATTTACCTGGCTTTGGCTAAAGATCACTATGATATGATCTCCCTTATGTTTCTTGCTGGATTTTGTGCATGCCCTGCTCCATGTTTTAAAATGTTTATATTCTCTAGTTGCGGTCTGGATCATTGTCTGTCAGATTACAAAATGGTCTGGAAAAATACTTTTACTCTTACTTTTAAATGAGCATTTTTGATAATGTTAATGCATTCCTTGTTGGTTGTGTTGTTGACAGCCTCTGGGTTGCAATAGTTCCCATCTCCCACCAAGGTTTCAATTGGGCCAAATTGTTTGACTAAAACTGCTCATCCTTCTCCCCCTATAATTTCACTTCATGGTGTCTGTAGAGCCATCTGTTGATTTTGAGTTAGATGTTGATGCACAATGAAATGGCCCGTTCTTGTGCTATTTACGATTTCCAATGCGGTCAATCTAACAAGATTCTTGTGACAGTTTATGTAACACTATCCACTTGTTCTGTACGGCCATCCTTAATTTAGTCACACCTTTCCTGTTTCCAGACATCAATGAGAAGGTGAAATGATTTTTCTTCCGTATCCTCTCTGGCCCGTTATTTATACTTTTGGAACAGAATGGGAGGGGGTGGTAAGAAAGCCTTGCTGTGGGAATGATCAAGGCCAAACACATCTTTGTTTTGGGTAGCGAGGGTTGTTAGGGGGACTCTTTAAGGAAAGACCTGTAATTTAGTTGCTTTGGTATTGGAGAAACAACCTTTTCAGGTCTTTGCTGTGCAAATCGAGTGGCTGACTGGCTTATGAGCGAAGATAAAGTTTCTGAGGTATAAATTATGTTTTGTTTGTGTTTTGTGTATGTGGACAAAGCTTTCTTCACACCTGGGTTATTCTTGCATTACCATGGCATTGTGCTCAGCGTCAGCAGTGGTGAAATGCGATTTGACCGGGAAGCTTACCCTAACCCAAGCTGTTTGCCTAGCTGAACTCCTGGCCCCTTAGAGAAGTTATCATTCATCGTTTTCACTTTATGATTTAGGGTTAAGCTTATTTTCTCACTTGGCTGTGGGGATTCCCTTTACTGGTTGGCAGAATTCTTGCGCGGGGACATTGTGGTCTGCAGCTCTTTCACTTCGGAATAGAATGCATTCTGCAAAGTATTTGGATGGAATATCATCGGCGCTCGTCAAACATTGCCTTTGCGCTCGTGCAAGAGCGATTTGTGGGATTCCTGTATGTTCCCTAGATGTGGCGATCACCGCGTGCGTGGAAAACGAGAAAAGAGTGAGGGAACGCGGCAGAATGTGTGTGTGTGTGGTACCGTGGGTCTGGGGTTACTCCAGGTTAGCGCTGCACGGTTAGCATAGTGAAATGTGGGACAGGTCAGAGAGAGAAGATGGCTCCTGACCAGTTGTCCCGTTAAAATAAGGGGGGGTGGTGATGAAGAGAGATTACCGTCGCAGAACTACAGCCAAACAATATGGATTTCTATTTTAATTTCTAATTAAAAATGCAGTTGCACGAAGCTCGGTAGTCGGTTTAAATTGTCCGTTTTTTTCGAGCTGGGTAGTACTTTGCCGGTAAGTTCATTTATTCCGTATCTAATTTGGAGCCTTTATAAAAATTTTAAAAGCCTGTCAGTAGTTTTTTTTAAATTAAGATCTCTTTACATCGGTAAGATGCATCAAGTTGCATAGCGGTGCGGTCTGTTTAATATCAGATGTGTGAGGCAGTATGTACGGATTGAGTCATTGATATAAATATTTGTCTTTCTAGTAGATGGAAACGGCGGTAATGTGTCAATGGTTTAATTTAATGAAAGTTTACACCACCTTAAAAGAAATAAAAATGACAGCATTTCTCTTCTCAGCGGTGTATTCAGCCTTCCTTATAGGAATGTGGTTTGATTAAAACCTCGATGCAACACGGTTGTGTCTACCGGGGAAAGGTTCTTGCTTGCCAATGTGGCTTGTTATAAGCACAGCCAGATCACAGTGGCAGAATGTCAGTTTCTGTTGGAAACATTTCTATGTGAAATGTGATTCATATAACTGATGTGATGGACATATGTTTGTATTTTTATATGTCCCCCCCCCCACCCGGTTCAAATAAGCTGACATATGATAAAAATTGTCTGTGAATTGGTGGTTCAGGTCTGTTTTAGTAGTCAGTGCCTCTAACTGGTGCTTGACAAATGCACAGATACAGTAAAGAAAATAACTTGCAATGAGAGTGTAAAAGTAGACTTCTGTCATCTTTACTGCTGTGTCGCATTACATTGGATCATTTACGTACTCAAATGACTTAATAGTAGCGATGTTAGGGAAGAGCCTGGCGAGTATTACCGGATTAGTTGAGCAAGTGTGCTTTCTGATTGCTTCACGCTGGTAGTTAAGGTTGGAGACTGCTGAAGTACCAAGAAGTTTCAATCATTTTTTCATTTGTCAGTCTCCTGTGTGAACGTATACCATTCAGTACGGCCCCTTGGTCTGTGTGCTGTTCCTATGAGTAAAACTGAGAGAGCTGAAATTTGGTGCGGCCGTTGCTGCCCTGCTTATGTAACGTACGATGTGCTTTTGTACGATGCCGTAGTGCTTGGAGACACTGTCCGTCATCCTACGTACGTCAGGAATTGTGGCTCCTCGTTATCCGGCTCCCTTTGGATCTCAGGACGGGCTGTCCTGGGCCGGGCCCCTCTGCTGCAGGTCTGCTGAGGTTGCTTTGCCTAAACGCTGCTGTCTCGGTCACAATTCCTGCGTTGCCAAAGTAACTTCTACTCTGATTACTCATGGCATTTTGCGAGCCTTGGCGTAACCGCAAATCAGTGCCGGGGGTTAGCGCCTAAAAGTGTTTCCGAAACCCGCCCCTTTTCCGCTGGCGCGGTTACCAGAGCCCAGTAACGGCCGTTCACTGGAGTCTGACATCATGCCACCCGTTCCTCTCCCTCCCGTTTAGTGCTGCCTCTGCGTCTGACACCCAGAGGGCATCATATGCTGTTTGAAAAACCGGTCTTGCTGTCTCGTTTTGTTTTGCCTATTCTGCCGTTCGAGAAGTTTTTGGCTCCTCTCCATTTCAGCCTACTCACAATATCGGCAGTTCTCTTTGTTTATTCTCAGTCACAGTTACGATTGTCTTGTTGGCTTGTGAACTAAATGTGTGTGTTTCGAGACAAGTGTTTGTGTTATATAGCTTGTCGTATTGTTAGCCATCGGGGTCATCAGGACTGTCTACACCTGACGTCATGTCTATTTTAATAACATTTTTTTTTTTAAACTAAGGGGCTTAATATTCACACCTGTGGTTCACCTTTTCAGTTTAGGTTTGGTTCGTTTCACACCAGGGAAATTTCAATCAAGCTTCAAGAGAACTCGGGTTTGTTTGTTTAGTCCATTTGCTGCTGCAGAATTACGTTGGTTTCACATTTCAACTTTACAAACGCACTCAGTTTTCTACCCCGGTGTTCAGTCAACACATCACTTCCGCAGTTTGGTTTGCTGTTTGGAGCGGTTTGTTTCTGAAGTGAACCTGTATATGTTTTGGTTTCACGATGCAAAATGTTTCAAAGGAGCAATGCCTCAAACGAACCAAGACCACCTTCTGTTACACTAAAACCGTACTTCAGTCCGTCTCGCACGTGTGGCCTGAAAAGCCCTAAGGTGGGTGAGGTTAATTTTCCTACGTGGGGGAGAATTTATTACCCATGAGTAAGTATTCAGTAAAAATAAAGCAGATTGTACCCCTAAATACTCATTTTAAAACCACATTGGCCTTGTGGTCATTTCTCTCCAGTCGCGTCTCCGTCTTTCTGTTTGTAATTTATGTTGAGTCGTCGCCCGGGAGACCCAACCGTCCAGAGAAGGTTGATGGACGGAATTTCCCACTTGATTCCGGCTCCCACTCCTCTCCCGTCCATGCCTGTGGCGGCGGTGTGTTGGGTGACCCTCCTCCGCTGACGTGAACACAGATTCGCTGCCTGCCCGCCCCTCCCCCTTTAGTCAGCGCACCATGGGTGTGCATCTAGTGCTTACTGAGATAAATATATTGGAGTACTTCCCTGCTTTCTTGCCAGTGGTGCTCTCCCATCTCGTCTGCCGCTTTTTAGAGTTCAGTGGGACTGAGTCGTCCACACTGCGGATGGACAGGCTGCTTCATATTCAACCACATTCGCTCCCTGGTCTCCACAGTGACAGTGTTTGTTAGGCTGCTAATTTTTGTCTATGATTAACCCATCAAAGGTATTGGAAACCTGGGCTACTCAATTAAGTTTAGTAGAGTAGTCGGCCTCAGTGATGTTTAATGGCGTAGTCGGGTCGCTATTGGCGAGTTGTTGGCTGTTTAGCTTTCGGAACACTGGAAGCCAAATGTCATATATAGGGTGTAGGCCCTTTTTTCTTTGGACGTTATTTCTGGAAGAATTCCGACTGCCCGTACGGACGTAGCAGTTGTCGCTTGTCAACTGCTTCCCTGACTGTTGGATCGTGGGTTTGGTGAGCGGAGAGCGGGTCTGGAGAACTTTTGTTTTCACTAAGTTCTCAGAGCCGAGGAAGTCGTGTTTTATTTCAGCTCGACTCAGCGTTTTCTTTTAGCTTCTATGTTTGGCTAGAGTTGTGACTTATCAAGGCCCGTTTGCTTGACATTTTCCAACAGTTCTCTGACTTCTGCTAGGGTCCTGCCAGTGGCTGTCCTCCTCAAGTGTCCTTAGCTGTTTAGGATTCCGTAAGGTTCAATATTCTGTTTTGCCTCCAGGTAAAGAACCACGTTTGCATGGCTTTTCGGTTTTGATAAAACGTGTGTCTTATGTTATATGTTTTCTGCTCTGTAAAATCCAGGGAAACTTTCAGTGCTGATCCTTCATTGGAAATATTTGTAGTTACACTTTGGTTGGTATTGCTCTCAATTACATAGAAATCTTTTCACACCAACGTGTTAAAAACGGGAGTTTTTTTTGCTGGCTGCCAAAAACTGCAGTTCATTATGGGGTTAGATGTTTTATTGCCTAAGGCAGAGCGGTTTGTTTTTCAAACACACAGTATTTTCTGGCCCGTACTCTATCTCTCCACTATGCACCTCCTCGATAAGTTGCCTTATCAATGATATAGCTGCAGGATACTGCGAAAATAGGAGCAGCACGGTAGTGTTTATACAGGGAGCTCTGTAGAGTTTAAGTGGACGGGAAGGCCTTCAATGATCTCTGACGCTAATCGTAGTCAACCCTTTGATGGCAAAGGGTCTTTGCTTTAAGATCCCTGTGCTTGGTCAAATCCGATGTGCGAGCGTGACACCAAATTCGACTTTGCACAAACGGCGTCATGCGGCAAACTGCTTCCATCTGTGCGAGGGACCCCTCTGGCTTCTCGCCGTGCCTGTCTGTGAGAGGGACCCCTCTGGCTTCTCGCTGCGCCCGTCTGTGCAAGGGACCCCGCATTACTCAGTTTTCAGACAGGCTTTGACCTCGGGTATCGCGTTTAGTGAAATTTGGCCAGATGGCATTAGCGTTCCAGGTGCATTTGAGTTATGAGAGACGCTGGTTCTGCGACGCCCCGCTGACTTGACGTTCATTTCTGCACTGGCGATCATTGCGCTGCTATTCAAAGATGGAGGGGGACGGTAATCTTGGTAATGAAGACGAGCACAGCGATGCGTGCACAGTTGACTCCCTTTGCTTGCCTTCGCCTCACAGACTGCTCTGAGGGAGTGAATGGTTGTTTGTGAGTGATGCTGTGGCTACTACTCAAATGGTAAAATATAAACCGTTTTCTAAAAACGTGTAAACTGCAATACCAAACATTTGGGGGGGGTTCTTATTTTACTGCTCAAAATAAAAAACTGCGGCTCTTTTTGTCCGAGTTGCTTACAAACCGAACAGCCTCTGATGGATGTGACTGCTCTGAGGGAGTGAAGGGTTGTTTGTGCGTCAGCCTATTTGATGCAGTTGCTAGCGTTGGCAGCGTTAAGGACCCAAGACTGCTTGTAGCTGGGCTCTTAAGTGGCACCTTTTTTAGGTGAGTTTGGTGTGCAGCCGCACAGACCCCCGAGAGGAAGCCACGGGCCGACGGCATCTTCTGGAGTTTTTGTGCGCATATGCAGTAGGACGTGATGATTCTTATCAGCCTGACTTTGCCGATTACAGTGCAGAAGTAATCGTGCTAAACGCCCCAATGAAATGGTTTCCAGCCAAGGTCTTTCCTTCCGTGTCTTCAATAGTGGGTATAAGGCAAAGATTGTGAACAAGCTCCAAAGTGTGAGGAGGGGGTGACTGGGGTAAGTCATTACGAGATCTAAAGTGTCTGGCTGCCTTTTGATTCCCAAACCAAAGGTCTTCATCGGCTTGCTGTGTTTTACAGAGATTTGACCGAGATGTCAAGCCAGGAAGTGTTGGTGGGTCAGAGAACTGGTCTTTCATCGCGTGTAACATCAGATCTCCCTAGATAGCTGCACTGTTTGAAATATATCTTTTCCTGACCTCTGGCCTTTCCAGGCAGAAGTTTGCCGTGTGGAGATTGAGAACGTTTTGTAAGAAGTGAATTTGTTTGGAACAATGAATATTGAATAATATTGAATACAATGAATTTTTTTTTTTTTTAATTGAACCTATGAGTCGGTATCTCTACATTTTGCGTAGAATTGTCAGACGTGGTGAATCTCTTTGCGTTTAAAGAAAAATTTGACATGGATTCGGGAGGAGTCCTAGGAGTCTTCAAGGAGCTCTGTGGCGTAGACCCCGATTGCTGAGGCCTCCGTAGAGCTCGCTTTAGCTCATCGCGTTTCTCCCTCTCTCTTCCACAGGTATTTGGAAAAATACGAGAAAGTCCATCACTTTGGAGAAGATGAGGAGGAGGTGCCTCCTGGCAATCCAAAACCTTCTCTTCCAATTGGCGCTATCCCCTGTTCCTACAACTACCAGCAACACACTGTATCAGGTAAAAGAGCCTTACCCTGTAAGAGACCACGGGGCATGGTAACAGACGTTTAAGGATGGTAGTCAACCTAGCCGTTTCCCCATAGGTTCCCGGAGAAGCTCCTCCTCTTTTGATGTGGCACTGCTGGTTGGCTGTAATAAATGGGACCCTTGTGTCACGTACAAGATGTCAAAGTTTTATGAAAGTTTTAATTGTTGTGTAGGCTGGCTAAATCACATAGCAGTCATTGGCAGGGCGGATATCGGCAGAATCGGTCTGAAGTCCGTATCGCCGCAATAGTCATCCTCTTTAACGAGAAAGGAGGTCCGCCGCAGTTTCTCCTGTGGGTTGAATGTGGTGGTGTTTTTAAAATCACGCCGCTCTGTGTCCGTCGCCCTTTTCTGCACTGGCCAGTTGCTTATCTCTTACCCCGCGTGTCGTCAGATAACCGCGGCGGATGTGGGGTGTGAGCGCTGTTGCGGGAGAAAATGAATGCAAGTACTACAGAACAATATTGGCGTAATTTAAATAAGTGCAAAACCATTAAACTGCAGGGAACGAACCTGAATGCTTTCCGGTTTGTGTAAAGGCTAAGAGGGGTTAGCTGGCAATGTGACCTGGAGGGCTACATGCAATTACTATTTCACATTTCAAATGAGCTGGTGTCTGCAGTTACAGCCGTTTTAACCTGCTAACCTGCGGTGGACGAGGGTTGCCTAACGATTGCTATTTGGATAGCTGGGTTTGTGACATCACTCTCTGAAGCCTAAGAGTTTGATTAGTCCTTCACGCTAGGGAATTTTTAGATAGCTAATGGCTTCTCTTGCCTGTAAGGAGGCTGTGACCACCGAGTTTGTTTCCTGGCTGGGGCGATGCCGCTTGTGTGAGCTGTGGGCAAAAACCCAGGGGTCAGGAGGGGTATGCAGAAATCGGAGACTTCAGCACTCAACATGGTGGTTTTAAATAGTTTTGCATGAATTTAATGAGACTTAAATACGTTTAAGATGACCTTAAAATGTTTATTAATTCAAAACGTTTTATCAGTGGTTGAAGGATCGGGTACTAGACCCAGATATCCTTAAAGTGAAGCTATGGCGTGGAGACGGCTTTCCTCGAGAAAGCCTGACAGCCCCAGCCCGCCCCACAAAACTGAGATCGCAGCTGTGTTCTGCTGCTTCAGCACGGCAGTTTTCAGTTTGGCTGGCTGACAGACACTGTAATGAGGTAACCGCGTTGCTGTTCTAGGGCAGACACGGCCTGGCAAACCGCCAGCTCTCCGGAGCTCAGCCCATGTTCTGCGTGGGAGGCTTCTGTTTACATCCGTGTGCAGTTAGATGCGCGCTCGGCGATGGAACCGAACTGTACCGATTTCTCTCACTGAAATCCACGATTTTCTCCCACCCTAGACTATCTTCGCCAAAGCTATGGTCTGTCCATGGAGTTCGTCCCCCCGTGTGACTACAACAAACTGGTGCTCTCTCTCCTGTCGGGCCTCCCGAACGAGGTGGATTTCGCCATCAACGTTTGCACTCTCCTCTCCAACGAGAGCAAGCACGTCATGCAACTTGAGAAAGACCCCAAACTCATCACGCTGCTGCTGGCACACGCTGGGGTCTTTGATGATTGTAAGTTTGGTCTTGACGTTATTGTTATCACTGTTAATTATTGTCTTAATGAACTAGTTGAATGATTGATAAAACATGCTGTTGAATTGCATTGTGCATTTTAAGTCTTCGTTAAGTAAGTATCATGTGTGAAATTCTTAAATAATGTGGACTAGTGTGGAAAGCATTTTAGTCAGTCCCCTAACTAAAGTTAAAATCTGAATATCCCAAAGGTCTACAGTGTTTTCAGCCCCGTTTGTTGTCAGTTTCTCGAGCTTTGCTGTCGGTGTGCTGCTGCTCTAAGCCTGTCTGTGTTGTGTTGCAGCCTTGGGGAGTTTTTCTGCTGTATTTGGGATGGACTGGAAGGAGAAGACGTCCCGGGACTTCATCAAGGTGTTGCCCGATAACGTGTGCAGATATGTCAATGTTCCATACCTGGATCTCCGGCTTCCAGGCTGTGTTCATTTCAAATAATGCATCGTGTATTCTCGTTTCCAAATGTTAAATTCCTTCTAAAAGTGGCCCATTAAGTGGCACAATGTGTGTATGGGCACTAGTTCTTAAGCTATACAAATAATATAACTTTGGATTAAGCCCCCACACCCCACGTCTACAAGGGGTGAGAGTGACGGGCACGATTTCCCTGGTTATGTATTCTCTCAACGGTCATTTCATTTACATTATGGGTTTGAGTCATTTACCAGGTGCCTTAGTTTAGGGGTTGGCGTGCAATAACGGATACTGAGCTACCCTGCCCTAATGAAGACTAGTGCATGAAGGTACAAAGACTAATGCAACATGGATTGCCGAAGGCAACTCGGGAGCTGCTACCCCTGTTCCGTTGATTTACCCTGGAACTATTTACGGTTCAACGTGGGGGGGCAAATTAAAAGTTTGTGGGCTCACCTTTAGTAGAAACAGAAGTTGGTGTACATCAGAGGTTGGAATCCGCCGTTGGAATGCAAACGAGCTTGTGTTAAAACCACGGAAGGCATCTCGTTTTAAGTGGTTGCTTGAATCATGCAACGTTGTAACAGTAAACCGCCATTTATGTCATTGTGTGCCGCTCAGAACACCAGGCCTCTGCCTTTGCTAGAGAGAATAATCGGCTGACGGCCATAACTCTTAGCTGAAAACGAGTAGCTTGCGTTTCATGCTGTTCTGATGGCATGTTGTTATGGTTACAGTTCTGGAAGGACATTGTTGAAGAAGCAGAAGTAAGAGACCTCATCTCTGACAAGAGCAGCAGATGTCAAGGTATGTGGACGGGGTAGCTTCTCCTGTTCAGAACTACGGCAGTGAAGGCTCTCTGTTCTTATTCTCTGTTTCCCCACCCCAAAGACGGTACTACAAAGGACGAAAGGTGGGACACCCTCTTCCACCCCCCGCGGGACGTCGGCATCAACGACATTGAGGGCCAGCGGGTTCTGCAGATTGGCGTCATCCTGCGGAACCTTTCCTTCGAGGAGGCCAACGTCAAACTCCTGGCAGCTAACCGCACGTGTTTGAGGTTCCTCCTACTGTGCGCCCACTGTAGCTTCATCTCCCTGCGACAGCTGGGGCTCGACACCCTGGGCAACGTGGCGGCGGAGGTGAGACCCGGCCCTTTTTCCCTCCCGGGCTCGTCCGGAAACGCGCAGGAATGGCTCAAGCTTCTCTTTCCCTTTTCTTTCAGCTGCAGCTGGATCCCGTCGATTTTCGTACCACTCATCTTATGTTTCACACCGTCACGAAATGTTTAACGTCGAGGGATCGGTTCCTGAAGATGAGAGGTGAGTGTCTGCGCCGCTGTGGGACACTCGGCTTCGGGGCGCGCCTGGATGACCTGGCCGGCTCAGGACGGGTCCTCGCCCCCTCTGCGCTTGCTCCCCCCTTCCAGCCATGGAGATCCTGGGGAACCTCAGTAAGGCGGAGGACAACGCCGTGCTCATCTGTGAGTACGTGGATCAGGAGTCCTACCGGGAGGTCATCTGCCACCTCACGCTCCCCGACGTGATGCTGGTCATCTCCTCCCTGGAGGTGCTGTACCATCTTGCCGAGCTCGGGGAGCTCACCTGTACGAAGATCGCCTCTGTGGACCGGAGTGTAGGTGCGTAGAGCTGAAAGGGTCCAAGCCCTTTACACTCCCAACAGCTAGGACAATAAATAACTGGTGGTTTATTTGCACTCAGTGTGCACAGGTGGTTTGACACGAAGCTTTACTTTAAGAGTTAGTTACTGAGGATGGTGTCTTAGACTCGAGTGGATGAAGAGTATTGCGTGATATATTAAGACATGCCCATGAAAAATTTAAGCCGGCCGCTCCCTGATATATAGTGACAACAGATGTTAATGTTGTTCAAGTCCCGGTTATCCTGTACATCTTTCAGCTGCGTCGACTGGTCTTGGATATAGCCATTCAGATCTGCTGACTTGTCTAAATTATTGTTAAACTAAGACATACTTTTTGGACAGGCAAGTGGTTGTGTGGAGCGTGTGAAATGGTGTATTTTACCTGTACTGTTAAAAGTCCAGTACCGTAACCACTACCCCACCTGCTGGTGATGCTTGTTTAGTTTTCTGAGTTAAGGAAGACTTATAGAGTCTAACAGATGCAATATTCAACTTAAGTCTTGATTGTAATAAAGTATTTCAGGCACCTGTAGTGACTTTAGCTGAAGTGCGTGTGGTGCATGTTGCCCTTGTCTGTGTGTGTGTGCGTTTGTGTGTGTGTGTATGCGTGCGTTTCCCTTGTCTGTGTGTGTGTGTTGCCCTGTCTGTGTGATTGAGGGTGTATATGCTTCCATAGGTAAACATGTACAAAAAATTTTAAATTCTCTTAAATTTTAAAATTAAACTAACAATTCATGCCTATGAGAATCTTGGAATTGTCTCATTTTGACATGTTTGTTCGTTTGTTAATTGTGTATGTATTAGTTTTGTGGTTTGAAATGCCTTCTGCCCATACCAGTGTGTGAAGGTACTGTGTAAAAATGGCACTCAGGATAAACGCGTGTAACTTTGATAAGTGTATAGTCCTGCTATCCCCATCCTAATGCAGTGAGATCCTCCATTAAAGTAGCCCTGCTTCAGTTAGCAGTGTGAAGTGGCGTTCCCTTGACTCCGGAGTGGTCCGAAGGGTTTGCCTGAAAGGAGGAGGCGGTGCTTGTGACTGCGTTTTAGCATGTCTGCGTTTTTTCCTCCTGGCGCAGATCTTCTGGTGCGGCTGGTGTCGGTGGACATCCACGCCTTCGGGCCGGACGCTGTGGCCGCGGTGAAGCTGGTCGAGCACCAGAGCTCCAACAGCCAGGCCATATCCGAGGTCCGGGCTCAGCTGACAGATCACCTACCTGCACCAGGTAGGTCCTGACACAGGCAGACACACGCCTCTACACCCAGATGTCAAGCCTTTTCCTCTGCAGTGAAAGGCTAGTGAAGTTTGGATGCGTTGTACAATTCATTACTGAAGCTGTATTGTGCTTTTCTAGGAATGAGGAATATATTCTGAACTGCTTTTGAAGCCACTCTGTAGGAATTATGTGGATCCGTAACAGATTAATTGAGAATAAAAACGTGTGAAATAGGATGTAGCATTAGTCCATTCTGAAACCCTGACCTTAGTTGCAGATTTTCAGGCTAGCTCACCGTCAAATATTAGGTTTGTTTTTAATCTGACGTTTTTTCCTTTTCCTGAAAGCGGCAAGAATTCCTGTCCAGTCAACACCACCTCCACCTGGTATTGTTGAAATTGACGGCGAAAAGTTTGCAACTCAGTGGTAATCAACGTTTCTTTACTATGGACGAATGTTTTTATTGTATTTTTTAAAATGCGTTTACAAATCTATACCTGAATTTATTCCCAGTTAGCGCGGGCAAACCCGTCCGGGTAGAGGACCGCGGTGATTCAAAGCGAACGCTTTTGGTTCTTCCCCAGGTTAAACGCACATTTTGAGCCGCTTCCCGATGGCTCTGTCTCCCGGGCGGAGGTGTATTCGGAGTACCTGTCCGCATGTGGTAGAATGTCGCGCGGTGCCATCCTGACCTCCACGGGATTCTACAAATGTTTAAGGTGCGCCACCGCGTCCCTCCGCTCCTAAAGAGTCCGCGTTACAGCCTCCTGAGGTATATGCACCGATGGGAGGGCGGGTGAGACGGCGTCGGTCAGCCTCTGTACCCATCCGAGAGGCCTGCCGTTAATACACCCCCTGTACCCATCCGAGAGGCCTGCCGTTAATACACCCCCTGTACCCATCCGAGAGGCCTGCCGTTAATACACCCCCTTGGTATATTTAACAGAAAGAAACTTATTCTTCCCTGCTGATTGACGCCCCTCTCAACACGCACTGTTTGAGAGGAACAAATGATAGACGGCTTTATATGGAAAAACAACCGTTTATGACCGTTAAATTTGAACCACACCCCCAGACGTCTGTCACCGCAATGTCCGTTGGCCCATAAGGTCATCAAGGCCACCTTAAGCGGTGGCTTTAGGTCTGGCATTGGGTTGGTGAAGTAACTGTAGTTAATAAATAAAAAGTGAAAGGTCCCCCAGAGAAACCAGTTTTGAACCTGTGTCAGTTGTTTTGTTCCAGTGAGGTTTTGCTGGAGTGGTTTCTTGAATGCCTCTCGGCCATCTACACCGCGTTCCAAATTATTATGCAAATGATATTTTACACTGATTTTCCTAAATAGTTGATGCAAATGACAGT
>JAOVYW010073402.1:3497-20094 GCA_025775045.1 Hiodon tergisus
ATTTATGACTTTTTATGGGTTGGTGTTGGACTGGTAAAGGCTTGTAAATAAAAACAGGTATGTATACAAATAACGCTGTAATTTTGTCAGTGCATTTAGTGGCATGCCAACCAAAAATGTTTGCTTGCATTCATTTTTTTCGTGTTATTTCTCATGTCCTTGGAAACTCTTCTAAATGGAAAATTCAGATGGCAGTTCTCTGCTCCACCCAGTCATAGATTCTGTTTTACATTAGTGGTTTCTGGCTTCTTGTAGGGGATCCTCACAATGACCCTAACGCCCAAGGAGACGCGTTCAAAACCCTTTTTGTTGCACGTGTGGTAAGTGAAGAGGCTGTCCCAGTTGATTGACGGCCAATGTACTAAATTTAACAGATTCCGCGTTTTGAGTATGTTTTTGCTTTTTTTCATTAAGGATATTTGTCTGTTCTCTAAATACAGAACTATGATACCACAGAGTCCAAGCTTCGTCGTGAGTTTGAGGTTTATGGGCCAATTAAAAGGGTAAGGATAACTTGTCTGTTACATTTCATTGGGTGCCAATAAGCACCACATCTACAGAATTGAGCTAACTTTGGTTGTCTTGTCTCTTCCCCTCCCTAGATCTACATTGTTTACAACAAGAGGACTGGAAAACCCAGGGGATATGCATTCATTGAATATGAACACGAGAGGGACATGCACTGTGAGTACCTATAGAGAACCTACCTGCATACTCATGATTCCCTGAAGTAGTGGTTTAAACTACCTCACTTTAACAAACTGAAGAGTTTGCACCCCTAAAATGGAGATGTTTAAAATGAGGTGCCATCATGATTGTGCTTGAGTACTGGCACCAAAGCACTATCTGACATGTAAATTT
The DNA here is from genome assembly GCA_025775045.1 of Hiodon tergisus. Taxonomy (NCBI): domain Eukaryota; kingdom Metazoa; phylum Chordata; class Actinopteri; order Hiodontiformes; family Hiodontidae; genus Hiodon; species Hiodon tergisus. The sequence goes on from JAOVYW010073402.1 coordinate 4,359, forward strand.
TCTATGTGTGGGCGGTGCACGATTACGTTCGGGTGCAATCACAAATGGCAGGGAAATGCCCTTATGATGAGGAAGTACACCTGATGGCTTTACTGAAGTTGGTCTGCAAAGCCTTGGTTATAAACCCTGAAAATAATTTTTTCCCCCCAGTGTAATTCACCACTATTTGGTATACAAATGATGTGCAACCGGTAAAGGGTTTTCAGTGGTTTACATATAATGTGAAAGCAGGCAACTCTACCTTCTAAAGAGATGGAAATCGACAGCCGTTATTTGTGAATGAATTAGATTAGTTGAGCCATCGAGTGATCTGGCTAAATATGCTCATTGATAACATAAACAAATGTCATTAAATGCCAGATTTGATCACAATATACCCCCAATATGTTTCTCTCTGGTGTTTGGGAGTAAGCTGTATAGTTGTGTGATCCTAGGACCTCTTTTTAGTGTTTGTTTTATGCTGCATGACGGCAGTTTTAAACTTTGCTTGCTGACATCGTAGTTTTTCTTCTTCTGGACCGTTGTAGAGTGAGCGTAATATCTTGCCTAAATGGTTTATAATTCAGTTATATTGATGTTTTTGTACCTAGTAATGAATTTGGAACAAACTAAATCAGTCCAATATCCTAATGTGTGTTGGAAGCACATGTTCCTTAAGAAGTACCTTAGTTTTGAGGTGTTAAGTCTTGACTTAGGATGGGCGAGTGCATTCAGTGACTCTGAAGAGCAACATTTTTCTGTGAAAGTTAAGATCGGCAATCTACTTCTGGCTGTTTGTGTGGGAAATGCAGATGTTGCCATTCTAAGTAAATTGTATTTCAGGTTTTAACGGTGTGCCACTTAGCCAGTGTCATGTTGCTACAAAAAACTGTAGGTCATCTAACTAAAAGGGGGTCATTAAAGCAAGATTGCAGAAGAATTTTATAAAGTAGTCGTCCACAGTATATAAATGTTACGTCGGGTCTGCCAATGGTAAGAAAGGTTGAATTTTTTTTTTAGTTCACAGTTAAGCGGGTGCTTTTGTAAACTACACTTATACATTACCTGTGAAATGTGATTAGTTGGGTCTCCTGTCTTAATTATGTGAATGTCGAGCTATGCAGTGTATTAACTGTGTGTTGTTCTCGTTGCCACTGCAGCCGCCTATTTCTGATGGCTATTGGCCAGAGCTGGCTTGCAGATGATGATTATGGTACATCCTGTACACCCTACTACCACAGCTCAGTGTATGGTTGGTATAATGGGTTTGTATATGATGGGTAAGATTTAACTTTCCACCCCACCCCCTTACACAGAGAAAAGATGAGGCTGTAGATAGTCAGTGGGTGCATTCAAAAGATGGCCTATTGTATTAAAATGATTTATGGCTTTTGCTTTGCAGACTAGACGGCATGGTGACACTTAACATGTTAGCTAGGATATGCTCTCAGGAGTCCACATATTTTTTCAAATTGAAGGTGTTGCAGTGCACTTTCACGTGTGGTCTGGGATCTTTTGTAAGGTTTAGCTGATAACCGGTACTGGCTGCAGTTGTTTTAATAGAATAGGCCAACTAGCAGGGTAAGTGCACCATTTCAATTTAAATGCACTTTGAACTGATTTATAGCTGCACAGAAGTTTAAAAGATTAAGTTTGGCCACTCAGAATTGGTAGTTGAGGGATATAATCAATATTGGCCACAAAGTATAGTCTTAAATGAATAATGCATGTGAGCTAGTAACAGGATAACAGATCTAAGTAGGGAGGATTTACATGAAGTGAAGTATTCCATGTAAATATTGCTAAAGATTACTAGGACTAATCTTATTTAGTAGGTTTAAGGAAAACTTGATCAGAGAAAGAAGGGGAGAATTAATGGCATTATTTCAGTAACTTCAGAATCCCAATAATTTCCCTGTGAAACGCGGTAGAATATTCCAGCTCAACTTAACCATTAGGAAAAATGTTTTCGCTTAGTTTCGCCTATGATTGATGCCTGTTCCTCCAAGATTATATCACATTAAAAAAAATTAAATAAATTGGTTTCCAGTCACTTCAATCTACAGCCTGACACTTACACCACCAAACGCGGCGAGTGGGACTAAATTTGCATCATCACAGTTGCTCCCATTTCAAAAATTAGATTAGGTTATCAGTGCTAATGACTGGCTATCCATTGTTTACTCTGGATTGTATCGGTTGGCATTTAAACAATTATACACTGTGCAGTTCTGATTCCAATGATTAAGAATCAACCCCCTTCTAATGGGCAATGCAATGATGCCGCTGCTAATATCTTGTGTCCGATATCTTGTGCTGGTCCCGTTATAGTTGCAAAGCCTGCTAATGCTTTTCACAACAGGACACAACTAGGCATATTTAGACACTGAATATCAACATGCATGTAGGTCATGAGGACACCTTTTAGTAGTTATACTATGTATTATATATTGCTTTCACTTCAGTGGAATAATCTGTTAATTCTGCTAGGCATTTGAGGTAACGCAATCCCATATAAAGCAATACACATTGCATTATCAACAACATGGCAGGAAAGAAGTTTTGCTGCTGACAGGGACAGCGTAGTTATCGTTGGTTAGAGTCGGTCCTGATTAATGTTGTCATTCTTCACCATTATACTGATAGTTCAACACTTTAAATTCTCAGTGGGTTGTGGTAAGGCAACCCTATTAGTGATTTAATCAAAATTTATAAGTAGTTAGTACATTCTAAAAAAACAAGGGGTTGTGGTAAGGCATCCCCCGAATTCATTACTTGATCCTTTAAAAATCCCTTCATCCCAACGGATTGGCCATTGCTGTTGGAGTGAAGCTCCTGATATCTCCTCCGCTGCCAGCGCTTGCAAGGGATCCTACAGCTCCTTATCGGTGTCATCTGTTGTCCAATCCAATTGGTTTGTGTGTGTGTGGCTGTGGTAAGGCAGCCTACATTGGTGGGAAACTTTGAAACGGCTGACTTCTGATGGTGGTGTCCATGTAAGGTGTTGTGGTTGTTCTCCAGGTTGTGGTAAGGTGTTTGATTGGGTAAACTGAATTTATAGAAATTCATAGGCCTATGTTTTCTAGTCCATTGTAAATGCAATTGGTTTTAAGTCCCATCACAAACGTAGGTCAGAACATAGGTTTAGCTGACGGTTGATCTGTTATTAAAGGGTTGTTTGTAAGGCAACCCTCTGAAACATGTTAGAGGTTAAAATCATTTTTTGCATTCTGTGTACTTGTATACGCTCATCACAACTTTGTCCCATGAAAAATGGCACTAAAGTAGTGTGTTGTGACTTTCTGGGAAGCACGCACAGTAAATCCAGAACCTGAAAACCCGTGTGTTGTCTGGATTTTATTGTCCCAATTCCTCAGGCTTTTCCTGTCTACCTTCAGTCTACACCTGGCCAGTGGTGGTAAGACGGTCGTTTGACTTGTTTTTTTGCTGCAATAACCTAGCTACATTCAGCCAGTTTCTGATTACGATGCATAATCCGGCAACTGAAGCTTCCTCCATCTTCCCCCTGAAGACGCTAAGATACAAGGTGGCAGAAGAGTTGTAAGTAGTGGAATGAGTTGGAATAAGTTCAAGGTTGCAAAACGGTGTCAGGTGTAAGTATGGCTGCTACAACTTGGTTTTTGTCCCATAGACCGTTAGCTACAAGTCCTTTATCTTAACATCAATATGTAAAATGAGGCACTAAGCGCTCTCTGGCAGCAGAACATGACCACCTTCAGGCAAGTAGTTTGTGGGAGAGAACTGGGATTTCTTATGTAAACTATCCTTCAAAACATTTCGAGGAGAGTGCTGTGAATATCCCCTGAAATGGAAGTTTGGCAACGACTGGTAGGTTGTGTGCAGCTAGGAGGCTAAGGTTAATTGTTTGGTGTGGAAACACTGCCTCCTCATAACGTTTTTTTGTTGTGAAATTCAAATTATAGCATTGTAGTGCTCTAGTGAGTTTCCAGAATATTTGTAATGAAGATATGACTATCTTGATGGTGGTTCTAATGGCAAGTACTCATAGCAACACAAAGTTAAAGTTAGTTTCTTTCCTTCAATAGGGATGCCTGCATTCATGTATGTTTTTAAAAAATATGTATTGACCTAAGCAACCGCGTTATCATGGGATTACGCTAAGGTAAATGTTATTCATATCTCTTGGTTTGGTTGATGTTAAGAGGTCCCTGTATGGAAGCGAATGGGGCTGTAGTTCAAGGTAGAACATTCTGTAAGATAAAAAAAAACATTTACATGACATCTTAATGTTTTTCTCACACAGGCAAAAGTCTAAATTTGGTCCTTAAACTCTTTGGAACTTATTTGCAAATGAAAGGCGTCTAAATGTCAAGTCAATCAAATTGAGCATAATGTAAATGAGTCTTGCTTAATAGAATCAGCTGCACCAAATTTTACATTGATACAGCTTTGACCCAAAGAGGATAAATTCGTGCCATTGGTAAGAAAAACTATAGTTCCGATTTGGCAACTCTCCCAAAACACATGTGAACCCATGTTACAAATAAAGGGTTAAATGATCGATGGGAACCGTTCACATTCTTATGGGCTAAGAATGTGTTGCCGTTCAGCAGTACCAAACAAACATATTGCATGTTCTTTGTATTACCTCAAACTTTGGCCAAGAGCTTGCTGCCCTACCTGCAACGGTTTTCATGGTCAATAGGGCAGACAGACCCTGTCATTGCTGCTCTTGCAGTTATATTATTTTAATCTAAACATTGCCTAAAGTTTTTCACAAAATAAACCTAAAACTGCTTGTAGGTCTTATGTTACGTTCAGTTCCCCCCCCCCCAAAGTGATGCATCACACGGAATATACAACTGACATTGTGTGAAAGTTCTACCCTGAGTTTTTCACAGTAGCTGGTCCTATAGAATGGCCGCATATAATGTCCTAAATGTTCCATTTTTATAACTACTATGAAATACTTGCATTAAAACACCGCAATGCATGGCAAGACCAGTTGGGCAAGCGCAAAATAACCTGCAAAGGAATGGCTTCAACATCTGAATTCATCTGCAAGGTGATTCTCTAAATAGTTGACTGGAATGTTTTGGTAAGAGGTGAATTTTATTTATGTAATTTTTTTTTCTCCCTGCAATTTTATTTCTTTTATTGAGCTTTTATCTTTGTGTCAATTTTGTTTTCAAACTTCGAATACACATTTATTATAGCCCTCAAACAATTGGCACAATGGAATGGAGCTTGATAAATGGTGCTTCTCATCACCCTTTTGGACTGCCTGGAGTAAAGAAATGCGAGTTAAATACTATGGTATATGGCCAAACTTGGAGGAAAATACCACGTTCTTAAAACATGCCATGCAGTAGTGACATAAACTAACCAAATAGGTTCTGTGTATATATAGGTTTTGTTCTCTAACATTCTGCCACTGCCCATTAATTTATTGTCTTAGTGATGGGTTCATTGTGATTAACCTTTGATTTCAGTAGCTAATGGTACTAAATCCTTTTTCTATGTTAGTTGTATTTATCATAAAGAACATGATTGATGCAGCATTAATTAACGTAACTTGAAGGCATTAAAGGCAGTAAGCTGCATAGGACTTATGGTTTAACTAGCTAGTTTAGAGGTGACATGAAACATTTATGAATATAGACAACTTAACTTTTGTTGCCTATATTAATGGTTTAGGGTCTGAAGAGGTCATTGCAGTCTCCAAAATCTGAGAACTTATGTTGGTTATGCCAATATAACTAAAAAAAAACAGGTTTTTTCATGATCACTCTACCGACTCCAATTAAATATTCCTTTACCCATTGTCTCCTGGAAAATGTATCCTGCAGTTTCAAATTTCCAAGATTAGTAAAATAAATTCAGCTAGAGTATTTAAAATCATTTTAATTTTCAGAAAGTGTAATTTTGTAAGTTTCCAAGGTCTTATTTTATTTGCTTGATAAAGTCATGTAACCTCATTAGGTTGAGAATCACGCGAAGTAAAATTATAAAGAGGGAGAATATCACCTATCAAATTTAGTGAAAAAGCCCCATGTTGCATTGTTAAAAAAAGAAGCTAAATAACTCCTCAATTAAGACTTGTATTAGTTTTCTTTTATGATTTAAATTGGCCTTAGTAATCATTGCATGCCTTCTGACTAGCATTTACCTGGTTATGCAAGTTTCTTTTTGTTGTCACTTGTAAAACAGGGTTTTTCCCAATAATTTCACACTGGGACACTGTGTGTAAGAATGTTAAACTATTGCCTGGCATTAAAAAGCCCCCAGTAATACTTAGTCTTCGCTTTAATGATTTAGGAAGTTAATATATAAATCCTTAACACACTGGTACATCAAGTGCCTGAGTTTGGTAACATTGTGAAACTTATATCTTGTAAAATATCCTGTAGTAATATGGTGCGCATGTTCATTTTTGTGAATATGAACGGTAAGTGTGTGTGTGTATAAAGCACACCAACTTTTGTGGAAATTACACTTCATGAAGTTTTTGTGATCCTGCGAGTGTCGCACTGTTGTCATTATTATTCAATAGCCTGTCTTCTGTGTATGATCCACATTACTGTAATGAATCGACTACTGTGCTGTCAGTAAATTGAGAGGAAACTCATTTTGATGCCAGTGTTGCTGTCCATTATTCTTTTGTCCCCCTGTGACCAAACAAACTTAACAAACGTCCCTCTACTGTTGTCTCCTTACCTCCATTGTTACCTTCCTATTTCCTGTCCTCCATTTCCAGCGGCCTACAAACATGCTGATGGAAAGAAGATTGATGGGAGAAGGGTGTTAGTTGACGTGGAAAGAGGACGCACAGTTAAAGGGTGGCAGCCACGCAGGCTAGGTGAGTAATAGTAATTTTAAATGATATTCCTCCTTAATTACTCATCTCGGGTTTGGTCTATATACTATTGACTTGGCCTTAGTAAACCCCTCATGTAGGGCTTTAACCTATTTCTGTTAGGTGGTGGTCTGGGTGGCACAAGGAGAGGAGGTGCTGATGTCAATATCAAGCACTCTGGAAGGGATGATACTTCTCGCTATGATGAGAGACCTATTGGAGGGTGAGCTTAAATACTCTATCTGCTGCTTGGGGAGTACACAAGTCACCCTTTTCCTACCTTTGTTGTTTCAGTGAATGATGCTTCTGTACTGTTACATGTAGCGTTTGTTGCATAGGCCTGAATTCTCACTTTACCCTCAGGGAGCGAGAACGGGACAGGGGCACTGACCGCCACGCGGAGCGGAGCCGAGAGCGGGATCGAGAGAAGGATAGAGGAGAAAGGAGGAGGTCCAGATCCAGAGAGAGGCGCCGACGCAGCTCACGTTCCCGTGAGAGAGAGCGTGGGGATCGTGGAGCTGTAGTAGCGGCCGTGGGGGTGGGAGGTGTGGGTGATGACAGTGGGGGGAGCAGGAGGCGGGAGAGAGAAAAAGGTGCAGGAGGGGACAGCAGAAGTAGAGAGAGAAGCAGAGATCGGGAAAGGAAGAGGAGGAGCAGGAGTAGAGACAGGAAGAGGGACAGGGAACGAGGGAAGGGAGGAGACGAAGGTGAAGGTGGGATAGGGACAGCTGATGGCATGGGGGAGGGAGGAGAGAGGATGATGGACAACCCCAACTCTGCAGATGTGGGAAACCCTGCTCGGGATGAGGGTGGCATGGATGGAGATGAGAGGGGGAGAGATCGTGGAGAAAGGGATCGGGAGAGAGAGAGGGATAGACGGCGGAGCCACAGAGACAAAGACAGGGACAGAGAGAGAAGAAGGGGAGATAGAGACCGCGAGAGAGAACATAAGCGAGAAAGGGGGGACCGAGAGAGAGGTGGGGAGAGGAGGGATGAGCGGCAACTGGCCCCACCCTCCCTGATACAGGATGGCAGTCACACAGAAGATATGCAGTTGCCAGAAGAGGGCAGTCAGGATGGGATGATGGACCAGGAGTCGGTGCAGTCTGGGGAAGGTTACATTTCAAACGAGAACGGCTACAAGATGGAGCCGCAGGTGGATGAATACTGAAAAAAGGGGTATTCAAATTATACAACACCAATGATATCTAACTGCAGCCCTAAGTGGATGCTGTCCTCATTTTAGCTGTGACTAGTTTTATTGAAATCCTTACTTAATTGCCTCGAATGTTGTATGTCTCCTCCGTATACACTATTAAATGCTTTTTTTATTGATTTGTTAATGCAGTTGTTTAGCAACCATACTTTCAATCAGTATAAGATCTGAAGTGTAGTAAATCCCAGTATGAGGCAATTGATCCATTTATTTGACAAGCTCCCTGACTCTATTCTGGGACTTTGTTCTCCTGTTTTGTTACCTAGCCACTTATGCATTGCATCACATCTGTTAATTATTAGTTGAGCTTCACAAATCCATGTCTCTTCAAACCTCCTGAGGACATGACGGTCCATTAGGGATCATTCGATGTATCCAACACTCACTAATGCGGTTAGAAGAAAAAAAAATTTCAGAAGACAAAGGGCCTTAGCCTTAACTAAAATGATTGATATGATGGTGACTTTGTATGGATATTTGAACCAGGATAATTTAGTTGTATTTTTTAATTTTATTCTTGATTTGCCCCACTGCTACGATGATGGTCCCCAAAACCTGATTTTGTTTATAACATGTTGCACAGTGTTGTTAACTGTTAAACTTTAAGAGTTGGAAATGCAGTATAAAATGTAATTATATATTTATCAGAGTTAGAATGGCTGCTTTATACCTGTTGCCATAGTTTAGAACCAGCAAGGTCTGATTCCATCTATGTAATGTATCTAAACTAGGTCCAGTGTTTAGAACCAGTATAAGGACTAATTCCTTCTATGTAGTATGTCTGAACTGGGACCACAGTTTAGATTCAGTTAGAGGACTGACTCATCTATGTGAAGCAAGCTCTATATGTACATAATTACTTGGGGTTTCAGTTCTAGTTACTTTTCTTGTTCTTTTTAAATAGGATGTTATGATGTGAGTACTTAGCTGATATCTGGTTAGTCCGACCATGTACTCAATAAAGGTTTTTTTTTTAAATATCAAATGAGTATGGTTTCATTATCTACTGTAGGTGCATTGAACGTCGTGAATTCGCGATTAATTGTAAAATATTATTTGTAACACTGAATTTTATATACCTTAGTGTGCTGCTGGTCAACGCCCACGACTGGATTCGGTCGTGGCTTTTATTTGGAACTGCCAACAAGTGAAATTTGCATTTATTTCTCTTGTATCTGACACTTATCTACTGCTGAAGGTTTAATTTTTACTTGAGTTGTAATTTGAAAACTCAATCACATTATGCCACCAACATGTAAACCTTAGCTATCGTTGCAGTAGACGTTTTACCTAAGACCTCTGGGCAATCGTGTTACGGTGGTGGCGCACTGATTTCGTAACGATTAAATGAGGCGTGTATTTTAGCAATTAGGGTGTAAGGTGTAAAATAGTTTTTACCTTCACGGTATTTTCAAACAACTAGACAGCCAAACCTTAAGTTTTGCCAGTATAGACTAGCTATTTTCAAAAATGTATTGCTACAGTCAATGTGAACACTAGATTCATATGAAGCCTAGTAAGTTATTAAACCAAATATTTAAGTTTGGCTACTTCCTCGATTACCTTCGATACAGTGTTTTGGTACGTGACATTATAACGGGAATTAATATCCAATAATTCGTTACAAACATAAAAATTCGTGTCCAAGCATTGCCATAGTTTGGAGGACTTAAGTTCTAACGCCAAACGTCTAAACTGCTTGGCTACCATCGCAGGTCTGGTTGATTTATTTTCTGTTAACGCAAATGAGAACTAATAAATTGTCTAAATTTATTAACCCCGCTTGCATTTCCTCACTTAAAAGGTCTGGTGTCTAACAAGTTAAGTTTTTTAAACAACTCTAGATGGTGTTCTAGTTCAATTATATCAGTAGATTTCCGATTATATATGGAAACCAAAATTTCTGGATCGCGGTGTCCGACTGGCTAATAAAGGGCTAGTATTTAGCTTTGCCTGCCAGCCGTAATTCAGGGCAAAAGGGACATTTGGGCTTTAATCGCATGAATAAGCTTAGCTTCCCGATGATGTCACCTTGTTTCCATATAGGAGAAAATAAGACATGGCGGCAATGCCTGAGCCTCTCGGTCTCGAAAGAGGTAAGTCAAATTGTTTTGGGGTTTTTTGTAATACATAATCTTGTATGTGAAACATTTTTAAATACAAATCTAAGGTTTGACATTTTTAAAACGGAATACTCGCAAGAGCTAAAGGATTTTAACTTGGGATGAAGTGGGTTTAAGTCTGCTGACTACGTCCACATTTCACTGCAGTTTTCCCGACGCGCTTGCCATTCTGTTCTATGACACGAGTTTAGAATGATACTAGCAACACCTGACGGTAGAATACTGTAAGGGTGTTGGCATATATAAGGAAGGGCCAGCTGTAGACTTTTAAAAAATTAAGTAAATAGTATTTAATGATGCACTTGCCAGTTTAACTGCAGTACAGTGACGTTAATGTCGTAGCTAAAATAGTTTGATCACTTGTGGCTGAGCCCTTGCTATTCATTTGTATATAAATACAGCTATCTTTGTGATTCAATTTGATCTACATGAGTTGTAAACCATTTCAGCGCCCTTGCTTGCTGATGTTTTTAAAACCAGAATTAATTATTCACTATTAAAAAACCATTTGGAGGAAATAAAGTGTTCAGTATATCTCTTGTATGCATCTTTCTAATGATAGCACCCAGTCCTGGAAAGAGTTTGATGTGTCAACTTGAATATGATTATAACTAGATAGCTACTTCAAAAACTGCCAGACCACTCACCATCTTCATTCCGGTCTAAATTCAAATCTGTAAAGAAGTTGCGAGTGAGTAAGCGTTTCACAGCTTCAGATTTAGGAAAGTCCAGTTTCTCTTGCTAAGATGTATCCAGAGTGATCGAGCTGTTGGACAGACTGCAGAGGAGTGGGGAGTTACCACCTCCCAAACTGCAGGCCCTTCAGAGAGTCCTGCAGAGCAAGTTCTGTGCTGCCATCAGAGAGGTACCAACTGTGCACCTTCTCCTCTGTCTGTTAGAAGTGACATTTTAACACATAAGTAAGTCCTACACAATGTAAATGCTTCCACTTTGCAGTAGTACCACTTACAGTTGATCGTGGAATATCTAGGATGGAAGAAATTTCACGAACTGACTTGTTGCAACGGTGGCATCCTATTACAGTATCACACTCAAATTCAGTGAGCTCTTTCGAACGACCCATTCATTCACAAATGTTTGTAAGGGCAGACTGTATGGCTAGGTGCTTGATTTTATACACCTGTGGCAATGGGACTGAATGAAACACCTGAATTCAATGACTTCACCAGGTGTGGCCCAATACTTTTGTTTATATAGCGTATATATTAACCTTACAGCAAAAATGTGACTGTTAAAACCCTTTAACTTTAATGCATCCCTGGATTTCCCAGTATGTTTAAATACTTAATGCATTTTTTAATCTCTGTCAGGTGTATGAGCAGCTCTATGAAACTCTAGATATTGTTGGGGGACCTGAGGTGCGTGCTCAGGCTACTGCAAAGGTAGTTATGATACAGTAACCCATGTAGTACCATCAAAAAATATCAGCCAGCTTGTGAAAAATCAAACGCTGATTGTTGTAAAGAAAGCACTGTGTTGCAGTCAGTGTTTCCCCAACTAAAAATTGTGTTGACATGGCAATGGCAATTCTATGCGATTTTAGTAATTTCACGACTGTAATGAGTAAACCTGCTGACTGTTTTGAGACAAATGAGATTAATCAACATGCACACAAAAGCAGAGACAATACTAGTTTTGATTAATACTTTCTAATAATTATAATTTTTCCCACTGTCTTTTTGCATGGAATTAATTTTTTTTGGCTCATCATGCCTTTTAATTGCTTGGCAGTTAATATTAACAGTGTAATATTACTTTAATATTCTGCTTTCTTTACCCAGGCCACAGTAGCAGCTTTTGCATCCAGTGAAGGGCATGCCCATCCAAGGGTAGTAGAGCTGCCAAAAACTGAAGAGGGTTTGGGCTTCAACATAATGGGGGGCAAAGAGCAGAACTCCCCCATCTACATCTCTAGAGTCATTCCTGGTGGAGTTGCAGACCGGCAAGGGGGGCTCAAGAGGGGTGACCAACTGCTCTCTGTCAATGGTGTGGTAAGATGGAGCTGGGCTTTAGTGATTGTCTGTGGAGATGGCTTGTGGCGAAAATAAAATCAATAGGTACTTTAAGGCTTGATTAAAAAAAACAGACAAACCAGGATGTAATTTAAGTTTGAAATTATGAACATTGGGAATGTGCATAAAACTGAAAAGTTATTGCTATAAATAGTTAATGAGGACCACATACTACCAATTGACTTGTCCTATGTTCATAATAGTATGGATTTCTGTCTTTAAATTACTGTAGAGTTCGACAGATTTAATATAATGAGATGTGGAATGTTTGTGTTTGTTTATACAGAGTGTGGAAGGGGAGCATCATGAGATGGCAGTGGAGTTGCTGAAGGCTGCCCAGGGCTCTGTGAAGTTGGTGGTGCGCTACACTCCCAAGGTTCTAGAGGAAATGGAGGCCAGGTTTGAGAAGATGAGGAGCGCTCGCAGACGCCAGCAACACACCAGTTACTCGTCAGTGTTAAACCTTTTTATCATTCTCCTCACAAATTGGCAGCAAACAACTGTAGATTTCACTGTACCGCAAATAACCTGCATTTGATATCAGCTGGTATAATGAAATGTACCCTTTATTTATAATTTCAGATAAGCCAACTTAGTTCATCATGGTTATTGTGTGAAACGCATTTGTTAATGCTATTGTCAAATTATTCTGGAGTTTTAAGCTGAAGATCAGTGGAGGAATTCTGAATTTATTGTTGTTCAGTCTTTAACTGAAGAAAGGCTGTCACTTCAGCCCAGCTTGAAAGGTACTTGTTAAAACAGGATTCAGTGTATGCTGGTTGGCTCTAGCACTTCATCAGTTAAAAAGATCATCAGTTAAGGTGTAAAAGGAAACAAGCATGTCCAGCTTAAATTTAACATTTAATGCAAAAGCTGATAGTTGGCTATATTATCTCCATGTTGTAATATGTTTTGTACTTCTGTTGAAGCATATTAGTCACACATTTTGCCATTTTAATGAGAACTTAGTGGGTTTAATATAATTGCAGTGTTCATTATTTCAGGCTGCTTGCTGTAGTGTATCAGTGGTATATGTTGCTAGTAAAAATGGCAAATCTTTTCTTCTTTTTTTTAACTATTATCACTGCATTTCTATTAATTTTTGTTCATTCTTCTAATGGAAATGCAGTGTTACCTTTTAAGTAATTTCACCCACTTTTGCAAAACCTCTGTCCTGTTAGGTGTTATTTTATTATTAAATTTATTTATAAAAATTATTTATTTATTTATTATTAAAACTGTCAATAATCTGAGGCATTGCCAGACACATGCGCTCAAATGGACATTTAGCTGGGATGAAACCCAGTGTCCTGACAGTTTGAGGTCCCATCACTAACAATCTGCTAGCCATCATACGTTTTCTAAATAACAAGCAACAGCATTGTCACCAATACTACCACTACATATTAAGTGATTGGCAAAATATTTTCAGGACATATGTTTTGGCCTTATAGTTTTTAAAAATATATTTGTATTGGCAAAAGTAACCAATACATGTATTTTAATATAATAATGTGATTTGGCCGCTCTTAATCCTTCTCTGTCTCTTTTACAGGTCTTTAGAGTCTCGGGGCTAACTACCTCCATCCAAAATGAAGATTACCCTGCCCTGTAATGAGGAAAAGGACATTTACTAGTAGCTTTTAGATTTAGAAACTGTCAAATGCTAACCTAAGTCAGATGTCAGCTATAAGCAGCAGCAGCATTGCTCAATAACATTGAAATGAAATGAAATGAGATCTGCATAGCTCACCCACAACCTCATTAAATTTTTTCCTCGTAAAAAATGTCCCTTTATTCCTTGAAGTAATGCTGCCGATAGAGTAGATACCTTTTGCAGGTGACATGACTGAAACGTTTCTATACGTTGTTTTTCTTTTTTTAAGTTTGTACTGCACATTGCTCATTAGATAGGATATGAGTGTACTGTCCCTGTTGTTTCTCTGGGATTTGTAAAAAAAACAACCTAGTATGTAAAATGCATAAACCAGACGGTGCCATGATAATATAATTGTTCAGGAGAGATATTGTGTATCATTGCCGGCCATTTTACATTTATTTTAACAATTAGGATTTGTTTTAACTACGTATCTGTGTATTTATTCATTTATTTATTAAAGTTAATAAAATAATGAAATTATACTATTTCAGTTTTGCTAGTAAAATATTTGTCATTAAACCAGGTTTTTGTGTCAGAATAATGTCTTTTTTTTGCTCATACAGCGTATTAACGCAAGTTTGGTGTCTCAAACTAAACTGTTTAAACACACAAGTTAAATGAATCCATGTTCACGCAAAGTTGACCCCTGCTATAGAATTCAGTTGATTAAGGTTAGTTGAACAGCTTGATGTTTCCTCTTTTTCTCTGTAGAGAAATTGGGATACGGTTTTAACAAAGTATACAGTATTCACCTATTTACGGTTTTCACATTTAGTTTGTTTGTTGAGCTTGTAATTATAATTCTAATAAATTGTAATATTTTGAAACTATAGAACCAAAGAACAAATATATCTGTATATAGATGTGGGCTTTGTACACATCTACATACAACTTTAGTGGGAAATAATGCACTGTATTGTACATACCTTAATAAGAGAAGTTTAAAATTTTCAGTGTGTTGACGCAAGATATAATCAGTAAAATTAAGTAGCTTGTTAACTGGGTTTTAACCAGTATTTGACGCTAAATTGTTTTTGAGTAATAAACAATACGTACCATAATGTTTAGTGTTAATTGGGTGCATTCATTCTGTAAATTTGTGTTAAATTTGTTTTTAAATGGCAAACCTATGATGCCGTTGGTAGTGGTTGGTGCAGTCCTCCTTGGTCCTGAGAACGGGTGGATGGGCTTAAAACTATCAGTACTGTGTACATTTTGACCAATGTACACAATACCGTAATACACAATACACAATCCCATGGCTGAAGTATACGTAGAGGTGAACAAACTTTCCTAATGGTGGGTGGAGTATGATTGATGGCCTTTTCTTGTCATTCTTGGTACAGATTTCCTGGGTTACCTGTCCTGATAAAGGACACATGGTGTAGGGGCTGTTGGGGCAGAGTAAGGGCTAGGCATATAATGGAAAGGGGAAATAAAGCATGGTTCCAGGAGGAGGAAGGTAAACTTGATGTTAATGCAAAACTTTGGAGAAATGCTGGTTGCACAGCCATGCTTAACCCCAAAATAGGTTTAAGTGTTGTCCAGAAAATGGTGGGAACAAATTGGAGTCGGCAGAAGTGTACTTTGGAAAGTGAAGGTGCTTTATTGCGACATAGCCACATTGCATTCATGAGGTACATATGATTCATGATAAACAATGAGATGTTAACCGTTCATTTCCGTGATGGTAATACTTTTAGCCTAACCACTCAGGACACAACAAAAGACAAGGTAAAAAGGATTAGAATATTGCATTCAAATCCAAGTTTGAGCCCCCATCAGTCAGTACATTTTCTGTTCATCCACTTACTACTCTGGAAGTCTGGAGGTGAATGTTCAGGAGGCACCACGGTGTGTACACGGGTCCTCTCGGGATGGGGGCAA
>JAOVYW010073403.1:0-13087 GCA_025775045.1 Hiodon tergisus
GTGTGTATGTGTAGTGTGTGTGTGCATGTGTGCATGTGTGCTTGTGTGCTTGTGTGTGTGTGTGCATGTGTGCATGTGTGCTTGTGTGTGTGTGTGCGTGTGTGCGTGTGTGCGTGTGTGCGTGTGTGCGTGTGTGTGTGTGTGTGTGTGTGTGTTTTCCTTAGGGTCAGCACCAGGGTCCTTGTCCAACTTGAGCCGCAACCTGGGTCTTGGGATTTTGCAAACTTCTGGGATCCTGGACCCAGTGTTTTCATTTTATTTAATATAATTATGGCATCAGAAGGCAATTTCCTGAAACGCCAAATGTAACAAAGGGGGAGAAAGTGGAAGGTATTAATGATTGGATAATTGCTTCGAATGGTTTCTGAAACACTTAATGCCTCCGCCACATAAATAGGTCTAGATAGTGTTTGTTCCACAAATTGATTCTGAATAACACGTTCGGCAGAACATTAGCCCATCCCTAATTATAATTTTCATTTCATGAAATGGAGAACGCTTTGTGTAAGCATAGTGTGGCTTTTTCACTGCGGGTGACACATGGGCTGACATTCCCGTCTTCTTGGCCGTCCGCTCTATCGTATTAATTGGCTGCTAATTACGGAAACGTTTCAGTCGATTGAGACTGCTCCGTTATGTTTCTAAAGGGCGGCCATCGCTGGAGATGACTCTTCGAAACTGTGCATGGCGGATCCTGGGGGATGGGGTTTAACTTCCCCTCTGTCTAACGGCAGTCACATGTTTTACGCTAGCGCTAACGCGTTTCTTTCCCTGTGTTATTTTGCCATCCACTTGCATGGCTTTTGCCGCCATCCCTGTGGGATTTAATTGAGTTTCACAGATTTGGATCTTCGGCTTTTTATGTTGGCAAACAAAAAAGCCTGACAGAATATTGTGTGTGGGAAGGATTTCTCGTGGCAATTGAGTTTTTGTGTGCGTGCCACTCCTCGCTTTGTTTTCAAGCTCAGGCCGGAATGGCCTTTTGCTCTGCTGATGAAGAGTCAGTCCTTTATATACCCAAACCACCCCTTGTTAATGAAGCCTTTTAAAGGTTCTCGGTTGAGGGGAAGAAGAAACAAGGTTCAAAACCTTTTTTTTAAAAGCTGCTGGGCTGCGCTCTTTGTAAATGTCTTTGTAACGTTTAAGGGAAAATTCTTAAAGCCACGTACTGCTGTAGAACAGCTGTAGCCGCTTTAATGTGTGAAATGAAGGCGTGACGGCTCCCTGCGTTTTTTCAAGCCTCAGTCTAGTATACCTCTCATAGGTAAAGGCCAAGCGTTGGTTTAAACGTGTTTAATGGTTCGAGAACGGTGCTTCTTTTGCGATTTGAACTTACTAAACCGTTGGATTCTAGAACAGAACCTTATCGATTGTATGACATAATGCTGTACTGTCAAATTATATTAGGTTGGGATAGTAGAATTTATGGTGTAAAGCTTTCGTTAAACCTAGTCTCAGCTCGAAAACAGACAGAAATATGGGTACTCAGTAGTAAGGCATTTTTACTGGGCACCAAACTGCACCACCCACTGAGGACAGTGTACAATG
Source organism: Hiodon tergisus (assembly GCA_025775045.1). NCBI lineage: Eukaryota > Metazoa > Chordata > Actinopteri > Hiodontiformes > Hiodontidae > Hiodon > Hiodon tergisus. Next base: position 1,549 of record JAOVYW010073403.1, read on the forward strand.
CAGATGTGTCAGGCATTGTTTTTCATTATTGAAGTGCTTTTGCAGTGGGGTGTTTTTTTAATACAGCCTCTGGATAGCCAGGGCCTATTATACTGTTTCATAGCAAGCCACTGAAATGCACCAGGCTTTCCAATAACCTGCTGGAACATAGACATATGCTTTATATATATATATGTATAATATATAAATATATATAATATATATATGGTGTGCTCCTGCTGTCTAAGGGTGGGTCTCTCGTGGCTGTGTGCTACAGGTTCACGGGCGAATCTTCAGTCTTCAGATGTTCACTGAACAGTCTGTCTCCGTTCCCACTCTCTATGCTGTTTGAAAAAGACTTTGTTTTGCACGCTCTCGGACAAGCCTGCCGTGTGACTAACCGACTTGAATGCAACACCACAGCTGTGTCACTGTTCCACGGTTAGCCAATGGGCTGCTGCCGTCCTGCTGTCCCTTCCGGTCCTTAATGTCTCCCCTGTGACGAGGCAGTCTGGAGGTTAATGCTTTTTATCAGTTCACCAAAAAGAAATAACTTAAGCCCCATCCTGTACCTCTTTGGAGAAGCATCGATAGTCTTCACTTAAAACTGCTTTAATTCCAATCGAGGTGTCTGTCTCCCATTGTGGAAACGACTGTAAAAGCAGAGGTGTCTGTCTCACATTGTGGAAACGACTGTAAAAGCAGAGGTATCTGTTTGTCATGTAATCCAGGCCAAGAGTGTGCAAGGGTGAACGTGGTAGGGATAATTGAATTCTCCTCATCATGCCATTTTATGTTGAAACAATCGCACCTCCTATTAATGAAAAGCGGGAGGTTTTACTCCTGGTAATCGACAGCTAAAACCGAAGGCCCGGCGAACATTTGCATGCCACAGCTTTTTGATGCAGTGCTTAGAAAGGCTTGGTCTGCACTGGTTAACGACGGCCAACGTTCGACCTGTCCTTACAAATGTTAGACATGTAGCTAAGTGTAGCTAAGCAAAGCTAGGCGACGATGGATAGATGGAAATGACCCAAGTTGTGTTTATGTAAGCTGTGAGGAAGAAAAAAAGTTCACATTTAAATAAATAAATACAACACAATGAAAATCTACAACTGTTTTCAAATAGTTTCTGGAAATGTTGTGCGTTTTTTCCTCTGAAGTACAATTTAATGAAAAAAGGGGCTCTTTAGTCTGGTTAATTTAGGCCCACACTAATGCAGTGCAATGTGCAATAATGTTGCTTGGCACAGACATGCAGGTTGAATTCCTCGCGCAGGTACACAAAGGAATCCCCACAGTTACATCGACACCATACACACAAAAAACCCATCATTAAAAAAAAATGGCAAGCGGTACAATGGCATAGTAGGAAGCTGTTACCTGGTAAGCCAGAGCCAGCAGGAGCTTGGAAATAAGATACAAAGTTTATAACGACATGTTGACATGTGATCCTGCCACTCTTGTGCACTGCTTGTAACCCGAGTTCGTCATGTGCCTTTGTCACACGTTGATACCTAGTGCGATTCACACACGTGCAAGCCAACGACCATATTTAGATGGGCATGCAAACACAATATGCATAAATTAATATTCATGTCACGCAGAATGGGTAAATGGACACCAATGGACTATGTAAGAGACAAAGTTGCTTATATTTACATGCTTAATTTGCGTGCATGCACAGTGAATGGAGAGGATTATGAGAGTAAGCCGTGTTGCTGATTTTTTTTTAAAGTTTCCAAACCACACCTGCGGTACGGGGATGAGATTTAGGCCACTGTTTTGCTGGAGGTCATGAGCTGTCACTGGCACAGAGTCGTGGATTTGGCACATCTGTCTTGGCAGGCAGAAAGCCCAGCGTTGTAAGTAATACACGGTACTGCAAAGATTTCTCCCCTTTCAGAGTCCATTTGTGATATTGTCCAGAACCTCTATCCGTTAATCCGCTGCATCGTATACCAAAGCGTTTCTACCATATTCAATTTAGGGCTGACAACAAGAAGAACTATTTTAGGCCAAATTGGCTGGCTGTATGACCTTGCTTGAAACCGTCCTGGTCTGGCAACCTCTGGGAGGCCAGTGCAGATGGACAGCCTCGGTGTGACGATGGGGGGGCTCGCTTACATCCTACTCTCGCAACGCTTGGTTTTCAGCGCCAAGGCGCTTGCTTACTCAAATCAGCTTTCCAGGTTAAAGGCTCTTTCTGATTTACTGGCTCGAGGATGAGCAAGTTAGCACACTTCCACAGTCTCTTAAGTGTGGTCACGTGACGCGATTTTCCGTCGCTTAACCTGAGCGGTTGCGAGATCAACTCTCATTATCCTCCTAAAGAGAGTCAATGGAACAACCACTGCAAACAGTTAGGTATGTTCATGCCTTTTAATTCACACTTCATTCTAATGCATGTTTACTTCAGAATTGTACTTTAAAAAATATATATTTCTTGCAAAAAAAGTGTTGCATTGCAAAGTTCAAATGAATACATTTTCCTCATTATAAATATCTTCTAATAAATTAATGACTAATGCAAAACTTAGGGTTTATTTGGTCTCCAATCAGTCTACCTCACGTTAGTGACTGTGATATCTTCTGTCTCTACCGGGCTGTCAGGTTTAAAACCGCAGTTAGTCGAAAGCATTTGGAACCTGTTACTGTTCTCCATCTGCTTTGATAGTACATTTCTGTATTAGCATGTTATAGAGGTCGAATTAACTGAGAAACCTTTTGACAAAAAAAGTGTGTTTTGGAAGATTATTTCAAATACATTTTTATAAAATTTGCTGGAAAAAAATTGTGAAAACCTTTAAAACTATCTATGAAATGCTCTAACTTTTTTGGAATTGTTTTTATTTCTTTGGAAAGAACACTAGTTATGTGTTTTTATCAGCAAGACTGGATCTATTAGCAGAGAGGCTTATTATTGACCAATTGATTTACATTTAGTTTTTAATCTAACCTAAGGAAATGTAACATTTTCCAGTGTGTTTTATTTAATCATTGTACTGTGAATTTGTGAAAACCGTGAATATTTTTTACAGTGTTCCAGTGTTTTACCGTTGTCAGCCTTCTATTTGTGTCTGAGTCCATCCTGAAAGGCGTGCCGGTTGTGTGGGGCCGTCCAGAGAGCGAGCGAGAGAGCGAGCGAGAGAGAGAGAGAAAGAACGAGAGAAAGAGCGAGAGAGCGAGTGAGCGAGAGAGAGAGAGCGAGAGAGAGAGAGCGAGCGAGAGAGCGAGAGAGAGAGCGCAGAGTGCTGAGTGCTGCGGGTCAATCTCCTAATCTGTGGTGAGGTTGTGTTAATCCCGCTGGAGAAGTAGAGTTGGCCTCAATGCCCCAGTTACCAAGCAATGTGCTGATGAGACCTTTTCAGATGCAGGATCAACAACCCTTTGAGTGGTTTACCCTAAAAAAGCACCAGCTTTTTAGATCATGTGGCAACATGATCTATGTGGGCAAGTCTTTTGGGTTATATATGCTTCTGTATGTGCTGCATCTATTGAAAACCTTCAGTTTACTGAGCCCGGGAAACGTTTCAACGTCTGGAGCGTTCTATTTCCTTACCTGTATAAGGTGAATTTTATACACTGTACACACATTGTCTGTACACTGAGAAGATTTAGTAAAAAATGTTTTTTTCTTTTTCTTTTTTCTTTTGCGTACGCGCGCGCGTCTAGTTTGTGGGACAGGCTCACTGATGAATCGATGATGGCAGAGCATCCAAGCAGAAGCTCCTCAGGGGGCCAATGAGCAGGAGAAGTTCCCAAAGACCCTAACCTACACTCCCCACTCCCAGAAGCCCAGCTGAGCCCCCTTGATTCTGACAGGATGAATCCAGGCAACAGGAGCAGGGCAGTTGGTGGGGACAGGGGGGCGAACAATGACAGGCCAGAGGGCGCGGCCGTCCGCCCCGCACAAGCCCGCTGGAGATGGGCTTGGCGTTCCGGCGTCACCCTCACCCCAGGAGACAACTGACTGAGCCCCGGCGACGAGCACTCACGATGAATCTCGTTCTTCTTGTGTTCAGATGCCATGAAGGACAGCGGCGTTTCCACCACACGCAGCGTGAATCATTACTTCACCGTGACTGGGCATGATTGTTGCAGTTTTTTACCCCTTAATGACACAGCTGAGGGGGATTGGTTACGGCCTTTGGGATCCTTTTCTGCTGCTAGCGCTGAGTGCGGAGGAAAGCTCCCCGTAGCGAATCCCCCAGGGCTTTGAACTCCCGACCCGCTGCGACCGCCCATCATCGACCAAGAATGCGATTGCTAATTGTCGCTCGGGCACGTTCGTCACGATTTTGCACATTCCGTCTTGGTGATCTACCCCCCCCCATCGATCATGCTCAGCTGTGCAGACTACAACAGACCAAATATTTCCCCCGTTTATTGAGAAGCTCTGGGCTGAATATTTAGTTGTGCTTTGTGGAGCGATGTAGATGCAATTGACTACACTTCTGCAGAGCTTCCAGATAATGTCAGTTTTGCGACTGAAGGGTACATTTTGGGAGACGTGGAGCTCCTCGTTACTGTGGACTTTTCAGGTCAAACAGCTGCTGTTGTTGCTGCACGTCGATTTCCCAGACTTGGAAGATGAATTAAATATGAGCTGAACTACGTTTGTTTTTTTTCTAAAAATGCTACAAGAACACTAATGCTAATCTCCTTAAGGCGATAACTCGCTGCTAATTACAGCGATTATCCACCAGAGAGGTCCCAGAACCTGTTTGTTACCCGAAGATTGTGCCCTTAGGGAAGGAGGTCTAGAGCCCCGGTTCAGACCAAATGGTATCTCGCACCCTCCGATGATGTCTCACGTAGTGTGGATACGTTGGGACTTGAACAACGGATCTGCCTTGGCCACTTGACCCAAGTTATCAAGTGACCTTACATCCAAATCTATTTTTCCTGTATGACTAGGAATGCCCCCAGAAGGAGATGTAATGAGGACAGTCCTTCTCATCCTTCTCATCGCCTCACCTGGGGAACAATCTGGTTCTTCTCGGGCTCTGACCCAGGAGAATGGCACCAATCAGCCGGTTTACTGTGACCTTGTCTGCAGAGCGGCAGACGGAGGAGATAAGAGGATGCAGACGGCGCACCTGCTGCAAATGCTCTCTCGGAGGTCATGCGAACCTGGCAGAGGAAGTCATCTGTGAAAGTGCTTTACATTTACACTAATCAATGCGGAGATGTCTATTATTATAATCTTTTTCAGGACTCAGTATTCGGTGTTAGTCTGTTTTTACTTTCAACAAATAATGCTATGCACAACAAAAAGGGCCTTTTGCATTTTTATACTCTGCAGAAAGTAAAGCTTTTGATACATTAAAATTTACCCATATGGAAGTGGGTATAGTATTAAAATAACAACATTCAGATAGTGTTTACCTTGATATAGGGTGAACATGTCCACCCTTCACCTTTAAAACCTTTTTCTCTCTCTCCAAGTTGTCCCACACAATGTCCCATTCAATGATATTAAGAGCTGGGTTTTGTCATTTTTTTAAATCTTTTTAATTTTTTATGGCTTTAATGGGGGGAGGCCCACTTTTTAAATGGTGATTATGGTATCATAATGTCCTCCCGGCATTCTTTTCTGCACAGGTTGGATAAGATTTAAACATGTTTTTTTCTTTCTTTCTCTGAACTCCACTTCCAGGCTTCCTGCTAAAACCCCATGTCTTTTCAATGCTCCACTTTGTAAAAACGAATTAACATGGTGAACAAACACGGCACCTTATCCCTATTCTCCCGTGATACCTTTTTTTTCTGGAAATGGATTTACTGAGCTCAGTTTCGGGGAGGAAGCAGACATCCCATTGGAGCAGGGACGCGTCCGGAATAATAATCTCCCAGGGCTGAGGCTCGGGCCTGGCTCACAGTGAAAACTTGGTGCGCGTTGTTTTGTCACTGTCTTGGACGATTTGGTTGTTTAAAACGGCTACTTGAGCCTAACGCTTTTCAGGATTCTCATTGACTCGATACTAAAATATTTTTACGCGCTTGTGTGTTTCCTTCATTAATCAGCGTGTCCAATGTCTTGCGACGCAGTCTCTAAGTCGAAGTGTCAGTGCTGGATCTGGGCCAGATCTCCGAAGCCTTATAGCATGGTTAATATATTGTAAAATAAAAAACGAGGCGAGTTTCTCCCTATTCACCGTAAAGCACTTTCGAAATCCCTGTGGTGATATAAAGGAGCTGTATAAATGCAATTTATCTTCATCACTTTTTTTTATTTGTATCAGGACTGCCAAAATAATGTATGGAAAGTTACAGAATGTAATTTTACACCTTTGTTAGTTTGGGTAGCTACTGTTTTCTTGCATTTAATGAGTGCTAATCGAGTAGGTTTAAATAGTCTGTCATGTAATTAGTCAGTGGGGGGGTTTTTGAAAGGGGAACCACAGACTGCAGCTCAGTCTGTCTGACGTTTGGCCCCCGAGACAGCTTCAGTATTTTGTCTTCCTCTGCAGCGTTGCTGTCCTCCCCGACGGTCTATATTTAGATATTCGACTGGCACCTTCCTGCGAGTGCTCGGTTGTTCCCCCCACCCACCCGCCTCCGTGTATAGGATGTGTGCCCGCTCCAGGTAGACGTAACCCGCTCCTGTTCAATCTGCTGCTTGGGTGTCCCGTGACCAGGGACGGCTGGCTCGATTTCGGGGGTCGAGGTTCCCCCGACCGGTAGGGGGAACTGGAATCACGTCATGGGAAAGAGCCCCAGTGTTTGATTGCAAACTGCATCCGCTGGAGTTAAAACAGTGTAATATAGCACGATGACCAACAGGCCGCCAACGCTCGACGGCCCCTATAGATTTCAGCGTTCCAGCGGAGTCAGGTGACTCCAGAGGTGACAGGTGTTGCAGTGGGTCCTCTGCAACACAGATCCAGAATGATTTGAGGAACTGGCCTGATTAGGTTGTAAAATATTTAGACGTGCTCATGGTTTTGCTTGTCAGTCGTAGAGGCTGCGGGTAACGTTTCAAGGGCACTGGCTGTAACTAGGGGGATTGCATGTGCCAGGGATTCTGTGTTGTCTTGTTAGAGTGGGCCATCGCACATTAACAAATGAGTCTGACGACGAGGGGTTTGCAGCCTGTGGTCAGATGTTCCATGTCCCCTGGAAAGATTACAGTGCTGTGTTTCGACAAAATGTGAGTCAGAAATGTGTCAGAGGATGCGACACAGATATTTCAGAAATGTGTCTTGCTTTATATGCAGTGATTTTGCCATGCAGGCTTGTCAAATGCTGCTATGCGGGGTGCGGAGCCTATCAGAGTGAATCAGGCTAAACAATGAAAGTTCATTGTCAGACTTCTCATAGGCTGAAGGAGAGGGACATAATAGCCACGTTGAAAGATCATGACGAGGATGGGGTTTTTAGAACGGGAAAAAGAGTATCCCAATCTCCCTGCCTCCCTGCAACGAATAAAGGTGTGTATGCCTTAGCACACTTGGTTCTGTGATTTCAGTTAAAGCTTGATTAACACGTCCTCGATGACCCAGCCCCTGGTTTTATCAGCCATATTTCAGGGGTGCCAAGGGGCTCTGCCGGGGAACCCAAATACAAAGGCACAGCACAGGATCGTTACTTGTCACGTCTTTCTAACCTTCCTTTTTTGATTAGTAACATCGCTGATGGTTGGTGTGGTCTGGAGGTCTGAGACAGGCACCAGGCAGGAATGCTACTTAGACATTTCAGTATCATGAACAAATATAACATTAAAATTGTAATGACAAGCTCTTAGTGTGTGTTAAATAAATCAAGCCGGGGTATAAGTCAACTTATTTTTAAACATTAAAAATACAAAAACTAGTTTCTTTCCCCCCATGGAACATAGTAAACAAGGGCACTGTTCCCTAAACTGGGACGCACACTAATGGAACCAGTACAGAAATAAGTTTCAAACATCTCTCAAACATCACCATGTTGGTCGCAAATTATAATATAGTCTTTAATTAGAAGGCTTTTATTTAGTTATTTATTTTAAATAGCCACAATACAAGCTAAAGGATAACAATTACACATAGCTGTATAAGACAGCTTAATTATATGTTGGAAAAATAAAGTAGGGGCATAGACAATTTAATGCTGTGTCTGTTTTGTGAACTATTTAAAGGAATGTCCTGTAAATATGAATTGAATAACTTAACCATTTGTGAAGAGTTCCTGTAAGAGGCCTGCTGTAAGAGTATATGTGTTGTAAAATACGTCTGCTTAATGAATGGGTAAGAGCTGACTTCCTGGCTAAAGGAAGAAGAGTAAATTGCGTGTTGTTGGCTGTGGGTTGTCTACTGTTTGAACGATTGGTTAGTAAATGCCTCTGGCTTCCAGGGATTATTAAATGTGACATCATTGCATTTTATAAATGAATACCCGCTTGTTGATTTACGGCTGAGCTTCGTTTAAAGAAAAGAAAGTCTTCTACTTTGAGGGTAGACATCTCCAGTGGTGAATAAATCATTAAACCCACAGTGCAGTAAAGATAGGAGTGTCGGGAACTTGTTTTTGTTTTGACATGCTCTGAATTTTGTTCTGATATCCTACTCGGTTAGGAGCCAAGGCTGATATTTGGACAAACAGACTGGCGTAATAGAAAAACAATGTGCTTTATTTCCTACTTAGGTATGGCCCTAAGTGCCCGTGAGCCTGAGCACTGTAGATTTATTATGTACAAACCAGAGGAGAAAAAAAAACATTCCTATTTTAAACTGCATGATTCTTTCAGGTTTTTATTTATGTCTCCCCGGCCATGTGCCGTTATTAGCCAACAGGTCTATTTGTAACGTCAACACCGATAACTGAGGACCCTGACATAACATTAAAGTGGAGAAGACCCACGGATTACCAAGGCAGTCCACTTTTTTTTCTTGTACCTGGATCAAAAGATGCTTTGAAGTTGTCCACAGAGGGGTGGGAGAAAAGGCCGAAACCGAGACCTGAAACAAGCATTTGCTGAAACGACAGGCTTTTTCAAAATTAGTGAAAAGGGTTGACCACCCACACTTGATTTTTGATCTAATCTGTGTTTCTTTCTGTTTTTCACGTGCTTAAAGTATGAGGTTCTGTTTGCATTCAAAAAAGCTTAGTGCTTTGTCTGGTGTCAATACTGGAATTGTTTTACGTTATTTTTGAAGTGAATTTTTGGTCAAAAAACTTGAATGTGATATCGTGGCACGCCGGGGAATGCCTGGTCCGGCAGCAGCTGGAGACAGGGACACCGGGGGAGGGTTTACGTCGTTTATTTGGCATTTTAAATCACAACTTCCATAAACTGGGAAAACCCTTTTCAGGGAAAACCCAAAAGAAGCAGTTTTTCAGCATTAACCTCCCATAGTCATAAAGTAACAAAACCACAGCCTTTTTAATACCACTTGTATTCCACACTTGTATTGCCCCTTTGAGTGCGTGCACCTGAGGGTTGGTCTCAGTGCAACCGCATTCAGGTGCGTAAAGAGGTCCTTAGGGTTGGTGTTGACCTTCAGCCCAGCTCCGAGCTTGTTTAAGCTTAAGGCTTAAGGGTGTGGCTCCAGGCTGCGTGCCATAGATATAAAGGTACATTGTAGCACAGTTGGCTTAGCCAGTCAGTAAATATTATGAATCTGCGACTTGTTAACAAGTTTGTCATTTGTGCACTTTATAAAATCCTGCAGGGCAAGCTTGAATAGGTCACTGGGCAACCTCGGCTCGGTCTGCGATGCGGAAAGGGCATGTTCTGCCGCATGAGTGGACGCCGTGGGTGCGAATCTGGTGGACCGGTTTCTTTCAAATTCCCAGTGCCACCAGGTGCCACTCAACTGCCAACTTGAGTGGGAGCAACTGTGTGCCGTCATGGCAGTACACAGAGGTACACAGAGACATTTAAAATGTATCCCGAGCGACGTAAAAAAGACAGATAGAGATGGATAGAGATAGAGAAAGGCAAAGATTTGTAGCTAATGCCTTTTTAAAAAACAGGATCAATAAGAAATTGTCCAATCTGGGGCAATGGAGACACAAAAGGGTGTCAATCTGAGGGCTGGCGCCAGTTTTATTAAGTAGATGACTTCCAAGGAAGATTCACTAGACTTAATAATGGGCCCTGTGAAATGCTCACTGAACTTCATAATGGATCCTGTGGAAAGTGTTCAAGAAATAGCACCCGGGGTCAGAGCGTGAGGTGATCTCCAGACAAGAGCGATGGTTGGTAGTCAACAGCAGGCAACAGAAAGAGTTTCCAACATGATCATTTTTTTAATAAACAGGAAAGAGAGGCAAAATTTTGCATATTTACCACACACAAAAAAAAAAAACGGCAAAATGGTTCAGTGAAATTCAAATGTTCCTTAATGCGTAAATTAAAACATTTGGTGTAGTGAATTTATCCCATTATATTTGACACGTAATTCTTCCTGTTTGCCAATTTCCATCTTAAGCCAAAGTGAGGCTGCTAAAGAAGGATAGACGAAAAAGTGTTTTATAAAAAATTCCTTTGTCAGTGCTTCCTGTAGAGGTGTTACGTACCCCGCAGACAGAATAACGGGGCTTAGCATAGCTGGGTTATTAGCCTCTTCCCAATCATTCAGACTGAATAAAGGTTGGCCTTTGCTAAAGTAAGCAGGATGTTTTGCGCCCGGTTCATTTCTGCAGATTTCAGATGAATTTTTACTGAGACAGAGAGGCGTGTTGTGACTCATCCTGAATTGCTTGACTTCATGCATTGTCTGCCGAAACACACGAATCCTCCGCCGTTTCTCTTTAACGTCACACAACTTCCTCATAGGCTCGGGAAAAAAAGCACAGAATAGCGTCACAATATTCACCTTTTGGCTTTTCTTTTTTTGTTGTTCCGATGGAAACTGCTTTGTTGACGAGCAGTTGTATTGCCTGTGTTCTTCAATGTATCGTACGTAGAGCGTCCGTTTTGCTGGCTTTGGAAGGTGGTGAAAAGGCGGCGCTAGCGTAGTCAGGGGCTGTTATGAAAATGTACAAGCTTTTAATCTCACTGAAATTTCTTGTTCCGGTGTTCAGTGTTCCTGGCAAGCAAGCTTCCCGGCTTCTTCTAGGGAGCTGAACCAGATGGCAGAGTCCACTGTCAATCATCTACCAACTAAACGTTTTCTGTACCTATGCGTATTTCCCAGCTGTCTGAAACAAAGCTGAATCTGCGCTAGGCATTCTTCTCTACACATTAAGGTTGCTGTAGTTTGGGCTTCCTTTGTTGAATTTAGAACTGAAGACTATGACTGTAACTACTCTACACAGCAAATCCAGTACGCGTCCTGCATGGCCGTGTGCTGCGTAATGAATGGTTCTGTTTTTGGAATGAATTCCATTCAAACTGTGATTCCACTGCAAAACTAACAAACAGAAAATGTGATGGGTTCTTGTTCCCGTATTTCACTCCTTGGTGTTCAGATCATTCAAGAGTGAGTCTGCATTATATAGGACGACCACTACAAAACCACCAGTCAACCTCTAGGCTGTGATCTTTTAGTCTGCATTATATAGGACGACCATTACAAAACCACTAGTCAACCTCTGTGCTGTGATTTTTTAGTCTGCATTATATAGGACG
>JAOVYW010073404.1:0-20091 GCA_025775045.1 Hiodon tergisus
TTAAACAATCCCCCCCCCCCCCCCCGGCCCCCCAGAGGCCTCCAGCCTCCCTCCCGTTACTCTGTACACCCTGAGAGGTTCAGCACTTCCCCTTCTGAGTAAGGCAGAGACGGAAAGCTGCATGCGGGACGAAGAATAAACAGATCCTTGGGGGTTGGAATGGCTGCAGCATAGCTAGAATTAAGTAGATTGGGTGGAAGTTTGCACAATCTCCTAAATAAGTGCTGCCATGTACTCGGGGATGGCCAGTAACAGGGACTCCTCACCTGGCATTAAAGCTTGAGGCTTAAGCTATGAGACAAGAAACTAGAAGGGCCAAACACAGTTTTTTAAAGGGCTTAAGGCTTAAGTCCTTTAAAAAAAATGTGTTTGGCCCTTCATTTGAACCCATGAATGGAGAGAGGGACTTCAAACCACAGAGCACTGCTTATGTTGTGTGTGAAAAATATGATTTCAAACCAGTTCAAGGGCGTGCCTTTACAGACTGAGCGAAAATAAATACTTTTAAACGTAAGTGTAAAGTCATGAAAGCCAAACACGGGTGGGTGGGTGGAGAAGAAAGCCAATAGAGGTGGAGAAGAGCACTGACTGCAAAGTCTTCTCATTCCTCACAGAGACAGAGCCGCTGTACAAGCTATCCCTGAACAGTCACGTGATCGCAAGACATAATTAGGCGGTCATGTTTGTCAGAGCAGAGTGCTAACAAGGGCAGCCAGACAGACATATTACACTGAAGCACTGCTGTGCCATCAAATGGGGGGATTTAACGTCAGGCAGTATGCCGGCTAATCTGACAAGGGGAGAAATGCTCTTCTGCTTTGCTTCACCAGGGTTATGCTCTGCCGTTGCACGATATTTAAATGACATTGAAACCAGGGAAGAAAGCTGTAAATGGGTGTGGACTGTTAGGAATATGCAAATACAGATTAGCAAATTAGGTGCTCATCCTCTGTCTTGCATTGGAACACTGAAATGTTTTTGCTTACTGGAGAATCTCTCTTGAATTGATTATATGTACACCATTATTTAAGCCTGAGAAATAAACTGTGTTTAGTCAATTTATTTTCACTTGATTAAACTATGTGCTAAAAGTGCTTCAGTCATCTACAAACAGCTCTTCAGCTCTACAAAAACAGACAAGAGGATCCAGTTATCTAGTACTAAAAAGGAAAGAAAATTGAAAGGGAATGCAGGAGGATAAACCAAGGTAGAAAATAAATTGGAGGGCTGTCTCTATGGACTAATGGCTTGAAAATGAAGCTGGCTGGGATTCAGGAGATCAGTTCTTAAAGAGAAAACATATCAGCTGACATGAATATATTGCCATTATAATGGTTTTTTGAAGGGATGGGGAAGACAAGAAAGTAGTTCTGTGCAAATGACTCTCGGCTCGACACTACAAATTGTACCACCATACATGGGTGAGGAAGTCAAATATGTCTCCTCCAGCAGAAGACGCTGGCTAGCAATGAGCTGAGAGAAGCCTTGCCGATATCTAACCACTGTGCTTTCCTGGCCACCAACTGCAAAATCCAACTCATAGGCCTCAAGTCTGGGCTCAGGTGAGTGCATTTAACCACTGAGCCACATGTCAATGAATGCCTCAGCAGGAACTTCAGATATAAATCGAGTCTGATTGGAAATGTCAGAACTCACACCACACCCCTCACCCTGCCCCTGATTCCTTGATCAATGAATGCCTGTTTCATGCAAGGAATCACCCATTGCCGTCAAATGGAATTGAGTGGACACAGCATGCAGTGCCCAAGAACCCCTGGATGTGCTGCCCTTTTGAACACAAAGTAAGCACTGGCAAGTTTCAGAAAAATTCCTACTGTTTGCAGCACACGACGTTCAAATAAAGAGTGTCTGTCATTGTCTCCAGGCCAGAACCGCTAATTTGCCACTTCACATTATATGATATGAGTGTTATATGCACATATATATACGCACATATATATACGCAGGATAAATTAATGATGCCGGAATGCTATAAATGCTCCCAAGTGATTTTTATTTTGCAAAAGATACCGAGATGATCTTTTTCAGATAAGCAGCCCTGCAATGACAGCCTTTTTTGCACAGGCTTGGGAGTTATTTTGCACACCATTTCTCTCAGTAAATTCCCTATACACTCCCTAATGAATCAGTTTCTTGTCTCATAGCTTTTCTTATTTCCATACTTTACATTTAGCCTACTTTGTGCAGCCAGGCATGAGCTGAAGCAATTCAGGATTAGCATATAGCAAAGGTTATGAAAGCAGTGTCCCACTTGAGACCATCAGGTTGCACGGTTATGGGTTAATTCACCGCTCTACATTGACTGTCCCTGTATGATGCTTCAATAATGAAACCAGCAGAACATCTCAGCAGACGTTTTGGCAGGACGACTCCTGCTCTTGAAGCCAAACTCAATGGAAGCTTGCAGTGGACCTGATATGTGACGTGACTATGAGTGACTGCATTTCCAGATGTTCCAAATCTTTAGTGATACGTGTGTTGATTGGTACAAATCATGTCATTCTAATTTCAAAGTAAGTAACAATACACACTAAAAGGTTATTATTGACTAAAGTCATCATTATAAAGATTAACTGGTGCAACATCTCATAGCATATTAATGTGTATTGTCTTCAATTGCAACATAGGAATTAAGCAATTTATTTCACATAAGTATGGAACAAAAGCATAATTAATTAATATCTTTAAATATACCAAAACAATATAACAGTAGTCGATAAATGGAACGTACCACAGTCATTTTCGTTGTAACTTCACAGACCTAAAAGTATGTTTTGGCTGGCTCCAAGGACTGGAATGACTATAAAACGTCTTCATCGGTCATATATCATTCTGTATCCTCCCAGAGAATCTACTCCTAAAGACCCTAACTCTGTAGAGTAAACCTCTACAGACATGCTGCTTATTCATTCAAGCCTATACTCCTGTACTCAAGCCCTCAGCTAATTGTTCCACTTAGAATTTGCTATATTGAAGCTTGGTTAGCTTTTTTGCTGGTGTTTCCATTCCAGTTAAGTATATCTGATTTACTTACTCAATTTCATTTAACTTTCAAAGTAAATATCTAAGCAGTTGATACACATTCAGTTAGCATTTGACAATTGTTTTGAAGCAATAACACGGCCAACAGTATGTTCATTTGAATGTTATTTCCCATCTTATTCGATTCTACTGCTTGACGACCCAAAGGCTGAGATGGCAGGGCTTGGGTTTGCGCCTCTCTCATTCATTTGTGTGGTTCCTAACTCGTGTGCCACTCTTTTAGTTCTTCCTTCATTTGATGGTCTTGCGATTGCTTTGAAGTGGGGAAAAAAGGAAATAAATGGGGACATCTTAAGAATCTAAACTCCTTTGATTGTCTGAAATGTTATGCACCAGAGGAAAAAATGCTTTTTTTTCAAAATGCTTAATTCAATGCTACGAGTACACAGCTTTTCCAGATATGGCCTCAATAGGTGGCTGTGTGATGCAAGATTATAAAATGCGTTTATTTGGACAGCTCTGATGGATGAGAAATGGTAGAGAAAGAAATTCCAGTGATTTGATAGAAAAGACTATCAAAGGACAAGTTCACAGATGATCTTTACTTACAATTCTCACCTCTGATGGTTGTTTTGAAGAATATTCATGCATAAACACTACAGAAAAGCTTCTGTATGAAAGTATCTACCCTCACCTACCATTAGACACATGTGAACACAACAAGATGATTACTGCAGACAGGCAAGAAGACACATGGAGAGAATCAATGAAGATCCCAACAAGTCAGAGGCTATTCAGACTTTTAACCCAATTTGACTGCCAGCATCAGAAGAGGTGCAAAAATGTAAAGGAAAGCAGAACGAAAAGGGAGAGAGAACCTTAAACTGATAGACTCCTAAAAAAAACAAGAAAAAAAATAATACGAATTGTTAACTAAACTACAGAAATGATTGCAAAGATGCAAAGATTGCATGTCATATTACATACCTATGTTGTGTGACTCTCTTGTCACACCAGAGGACAAAACCAAGACATTGATAAATGAAAATGTTCTTAAAAATAATAATTAAATGAAATTTTTAAATGACCAAATGCTTTAGAATGTTAAAACTCTGGATAGAAGTCTGACTCTATGAGTATATAAAATGTCACCTTTAATATTTTTTTAAATGTAACCTTTTCTTAAACTTTAATCTTTTGGTTTTTTTAATAAAAAAATTAAAAGTCGGAAAGAAAACAAAAAATCTTAAGGTCCGTAAAGGTTAAAAAAAGTATATATAAAGCAAAAGAAGAGGACAGCTGTTGGAATGACATTAACCAAGCAAGCACATGTCTTAACGGGGAGAGTGAACAGAACTGTGCCTTCTGCATCTGCTTTTCTCAATATTTGATTCCCATTAATGGGTTTGAAAACATATTGCAGGCTTCCCAAAGGCCTGTTTTTTTTTCAGCTACAAAGGGTTTCAAATGGAAATGCGCAGTGATCTCCTGAGATGAAAAGGTGGGGAGGAAAAGCCCTGGTAATTTCTACTCTGGCAGATGTGGGGTATCCTCGTTAGGCTGTCTGTCCCCCTCGCTGGAGGCTCCGTTTCCATGCTGCTCATGCCTTAGGCTTTAGCTAACATAAGCTGGACCAAGGCGTCGATGCGGGTTCCTTATAGGTTACTTACAAACGCCCCACACGGAGCGTTTTAAAAATGTGAATATCAAATATCAAACCAAGTACTTAAATTCTTTGCCACCACTAATTTGTGTTTTTCCCCCAGCGAGGGGGAGGGCGACTGTTGCTATTTCTCCTGATGTCTGGGAAACCTGCCTGAAAAATGGCTTCAGATATGTGGTCAGGGGAGCCCCGCTGCTGCCAGCCACCCTACCTCATATTTTATTTAGATATTGTAATATGGTCCTTCTGATCTGATAATTACTTTCCCTCCCAGACCTCACCCCTCACTCAGACCCTCAACCTCATGTCAGACCTCCATGGTTTTTCTGTCAACGGTATATCCGGCAATTTCATTCAAGCATACCCCTCAAAGTATAACATCCCATTAGAATACAGAAAACTATCTGTCCTTGAAGTTCTAGCAGGTTCTTCCGGGCTCTACTGAAGATATGTGAGCAGTATAATAAATCCTAATTTGTGACTAGCTGCTATTAATTTAGATGTAACAAATTCTCAAATTTCCACTTTTATCCACAGTGGGACACATTTTAGCAAACTGGGGCAAGAGCCGTGCGTAGCACTGGATGAGGTTGAGAAGGACTGGGAGAGGGATCGATGGGAGCCAGTGGAAGGACTGGGGCGGAACTGGCCTCATCTGTTCTCACTGAACCAGAATGAACCCCTCACTGGCACCCTGCGAGGTGCGAACTAGGCATCACAACTACCTGGCATGCTCAGTCAACCACGACCCTGGGGGGCCACATCTACTGTAACGAAATTTACTGCTCCATCAGTCTCTCCAAAACGAGGCCTCCTTCTCACCACAAAATTGCCAGAACGAGAAAGTCAGATCATTAAAAAGCCACAAGGCAAATTTAAGTGTTTTTTGTGTGGGGTTTATACATCATTGACTGCACTGTTTAAATCACTGTCAATGGTTTGGCTATATATTTACAAGCACATACTATATTATTTTATATTATATCATATAAAATATTTATTATATTATATTTATAATAAAATTCCTCTCCTTGTTTACCATACAGCTGGCTCCTCTGTTACACTCAGCTGTAACGTTTAAGGATGTTTTTTTCTTTGAACCCTATTCTGATAAAAGATATTACTCAATAATGATTCCACCTGTGTCCTGTATTTCATTTCATTTTCAGGGCCCTTTTGGAAATGGAATACCGAACACAGAAATTTCAGTCCCTCCCTCCAGGATTGTGAGTGTGGCTTTCCATTTGTAGAAATAAGAGCCTGCTTCTGAAGCCATTTGTGTATAATAATGAATGGGCTGTGAGAAGAAGGGGGAGGCTGGCTGTTGTGTGGTGTCTGCTCAGCCCCTGATTCATCCCATTCATCCTGCAGCCTGAAGGCCTGGCTCACTCTGCCTTAATTAGAGAGAGAAACAAAAAACAGAACAGCGTTACTTCCTGGTTAGATACGCAGCGACAATTACACGGCAGCCTCTCGATAGGAGGCACGACTAGTTGGAGACACTAATCTGAAATCTATTTAACATACAGCGAACATAAGAAACGTAGATCTTTTCTCCGCTGTAATGCATGGCGGGAGAACCACAGTTCCGAGGTGACAGAGGCAGCTGGAGAGGGGCTTGTTTGCTTGTGGGAAATACATAGTTAGGTAGGTAGGTAATGACCTTCTCATTGATAAAAAGAAGAAGAAGGATGTTACAGGATAAATGAAATAACACCCATGGATATTTCTACAAGCAGTACAAGCAGTGCTTAATTTGTAAATCAGGAGGTCCCGGAACACAGAGAGGGTGCAATCAAAATAGGTGCAGGTCCGAATCCGAATTGGACACAGACTGTTCCGGCAGGATCCGGCACAGATTAAGCCCCGAGTACAAGGCATTGCATCTTTGTGGTCAGAACAGAACAGATAGAATTAGGTAAGAGTTGAGGAGATGTGCGACAAAACAGTCTGTGGCCAAGCTCTGCGGGGCTTGTCCAAAACACCTAGGCAGGGCAGGGTCTCAGGACACAAACTCACAGCAAGTGTTTATTTTTAATTAAATAATCATAACAATTAAAATGGCTCTGTGCGAGCAGAGCAAATTACACCTCAAGGCCCAAACTAAAATAACGAAATTCAAACACGATGACTAACCTAGTTCATGAAAAGAAATACACTCAAACAACGGCTTGCCATGCCGCATGGCGATCCCTCCGTTGTCTCTCCCCTCTCTCCTGGCAACACTGCTTTTTATGCCTTGATTGCCTGCAGCCGGCTGACGAGTGGAGTGGAGCCAGCTGTGTGTGGGCAATCAGAAGCAGGTGGTGTTAATGTTAATGGTGCTGCAACCTGGGCAATCCACTATCCAGGGTGCTGCAACAAATGCTGTTGTGTTTCCAGAGCTTGGTTGTGGCCTTTCTGGGTCGACTTACTGCTCCACCCTCTCTCGGTTCCACACAGTCTGGTCAACCAAATGCCCACCGAATGCCCACCAAATACCCACAGTTGAGATGTTTTGGTTTCACTGAGAAATTTGGCTATGCACCATGTGTTAAACAGATATTTTACGGGCGTAGGCGGTAAGTAGTTAATATAATTTGCAAACTGCCTTGCCAAGTAGCTGTAAAGATGCGATGCTTAGACTGGTCTTTGATTGTATAGGTGGTTAAAAGAGGTTTATATGAGTCACTGAGATGAGCCATCATGATAAATCTTTATAAAAGTATACCTGCAGTTTTATGTTATTGGTACAGCTTTATGTAACAGCGCAATCCTGACAGCAGTTGTAATGTTTTCCCACTGATAAAAAGGTAACGCAGACAAGAAAGTGACCAGCTTGTAACACTGCCAAACCTGAAATCATATGCATCAGACCTTTGGAAGTGCCATTACTTTGTGTGAGGTATGTAAGCTGTACCACCACCTCACCACAGGTTAGTCTACCAGAGTCAAAACACAACATAAAGCCCTGAACTCAAAGGTGTCTCTGGGACGGAAACAATTAAGAAAAACAAAAATTTATCAAACCGAGTATAATTAGCAACCATGACGACAAGGTCTTTCTCTTTTAAACTTTTAAAGTCTGCAGAAGGAATTGCTTCCATTTATTAATCTCTCAGAGCCTTGTATTAGCCGAACCATGATGCTCAGGATACCAGCAAAGCAAATTTTGGAGGCAGAGAAGAAATAAATCCCTTCCCAATTTGTCAATGTCGGTGTGTCGACGCGTAGAATCCAGGAGCTCCATGAACATTTAGTTTCAGAGTTTAGAGTTTAGGGTTTAATTTAGTATTTTGTGTTCCTTTGAGCTAACGGCTGTCTTCAAACATTTATTCCACCATTGCCCTAAATAAATGTTATTTGTCTTCTGAAATCCATTTTTCCTGAATACAGGATACCATTCACAATAAGAAATCTAATTAGTTTAAATTTAAATTGACACATGGTAATTAGAATAATAAGCATTACCAGTATTAACTATTCACAATTATACGCAAGGACCACTGACAACCCACAATTTTTATTTTAAACAGTAGTCCCTGCTTTTCCATCTATATTATTTTGATTAAGGTTTTGGAAGAAGGCGTGACAGGAGGAAAACCTCTGGTCTTATAGCCTGTGGGGATCAATAGTGGGAATTCAGAGACCGGCAGCCAGATGTCCTGAAAGACTGAGGATGAGAAGAACTTAGACAGCGCCTGGGTGGTTTCAGCATTTTACTGCAGCTACAGATACTGGCAAAAGTTTCCGCCCCCTGGTGTATGCTCGTGTGAAGGCCGATGTGATTTATAACAGAGTAAGATTATCTATTTAAAAAGTAGAGCATGTAGGACAAATGGCACATGGGGTGGTACAGAACACACGCTGTGGCTGCCGGCATGAACAGGCGCTAAAATGGCAGACGCACATCTCTCTCTGTGAACATGTTGTCGAGCAACCTTCAGCGTAGGGCATTTTAATTGCCACTGCTCCTCATACCACCTACATGCCAGACCATGGATCATTGAGCATTGTGTTGTGGCTGAGATTTTACTCAACCTGCTAATCACACTTTATGATAACTTTGTTAAATAGATTTTTTTCTTTTTATGAGTAGAATAAAAACGTTTTTTTTGTTTCTGAAAAAAATGCGATTCGAGGGTTGTGAAAGTTTTGATTTGGTCCCAGTCTTACATGGTAACCTGATATGTATAAAATTATACGGCTTTCTTTGCCACTTTTGGAACATGGAAACTTGCAAAGTTTGTGTGAATCAGCAGCTTTTAAATACAAGAAAATACACCTGAATCTGCCCATCAGACTCATTGGGTCAGTAGTCTACCTAAAGATTATTATTAAATCCCCTGTTACAGCCTCAAATGCTCTAACAACTGACATTTTTATTTATTTAACATGCATTATAATGACATGTATTATTTAAAATTCATGTTATTAGCAAATCATTTCTTCAAACATTACAAAAACAATCTAGTTTGTCAATCACTGTGCTGACATTCATACATCCTATTTTATACCTGTATATAGATAGTATTTTTCTGGTCACTGTTTAAGTTAATCCAATGAAAGAAAATGACTTTATCCAGCCAGTTCAATATGAAACAGAAAGTCTCACCCCTGGACCGATTCATTCTGCCTGTCCATATTTATGACAATCTTTATTACATGACCGGGAGTCAAGAGGTCACACCGAGTACACTGCCTTTTTAGCACAGATTGTGTGTGGTTACATACCACAGGTGCTCCAGCAAATAAAAGTCACATGTTTCTTCGGTTTACCACCTAGGGCATAGTCTGAAGCGAACAATGTTCTAAACTGTTTAGGTGGCATTCCTTTATTGAGATTAATGAAAGCATGGTGCTTGGATATTAATCTTGTCGTACGACAGTTTTGCTGGAACAAAAGAATCCTTTCTAACTCTCCTTTTGAAAATTTGCAAATAGAGCCTGCACTTAAAATAGAGAGGCGGTTACAGAATTTGGGCTCAGGTGGCATTATAAACTTATATATTTAAGACTAGAATTCATTACAAGCAAACCAGACATATTTATGTCCCATATAAAAGCAATTTCTCTATAAGGTATATAATCCTGCACAGGGACTAATATTTATTGAGCACCATCCAGCCATGCCATCCCATGAGCACTGACATGTAATTTTATCCACAACAGACTAATATATTTAAGTGTAAGGACACTGACACCCTGCAGTCCTGTGAAATATAGGTCATCTTCATTACAGGTGCAGTCACACACATTGGAGCGTTGCAAGTCGCCGTAAATCCTCTTTCAGCAATCTTCCCATGCCTCGCCGTCTACACTGACAAACTGTCAACAGGGCCCTTATGGATTTCAGGGGAGTCTATCTTTGTTCCTTGGGTATAAATATTCTGAGGGAGCCAGTCAGACCAGATGAGGTGGGACCGCGTTTCTCCTTAATTTTAAAACGTCTCGCAAGGAAGTGTGATTTATAACGGTCCAAATACAAAATTCCATATAAGTCCCCTACAAGGAAATGACCTGATATCACAAAGGACAAATGGGACCCTGAGGACCTGGATAGCACAGCCTGTTGCCAGCCTGGAATTCACAATGAGGAGAGTCAGCCTCTATTTCTCAGCACTCTCACATTTCCACAGTCCTGACTCCAATATCAGGCTTCTGTATCATTCCAGTATGGTGGGCCCATATTTATCAAAACCTCTGCAGTGTACTGATGTATATGTAAGACATGCAGGATTTGGGTCAACCTGATAAAATACGGTAACCCCCCCCACAATAAAAAAAACAATTACTTTGGGTTAGGCATGAAACACCCGCCATTTGTTTGCAGTGGAAATATGAATCTTTGATCAGCAGCGTGACATAGAAAGTGGCAAGTGCAGATAAGGTAGACTACAGTATTAGGCTTACGGTTGACACAGACTCAATTTGCTAGCTAGTTTGATTAAAATCTACGGCACAGGGGAAAAAATATTTAAATTTAAATTTAATAAAATTTAAGGCACACAAAAAAGATTGATGTATCCAATTAGTTTTATTAAAATACAGCTTTAAAAAAAAAATAATGTATAAAAAATAATTAATAAAGCCTGAATCTGAATGAAGCCTGGGCCTTGAATAACCAGAAGCCCTGTGTAAATGGTATAAGTTTTTCCACTTGATAATGACAATCTAGTGCTTAAACGTAAGGGATTTTCAGCTTGAGAATCATAGGAAAGGAATGGCTGGACCTAACCAAGGTCAATGCATTGAAGCGCTGGGGGGACCAGCTCCCTCCTCAGCAAACTAAGCAAGGCCAAACTAAGGAAGCCTAAAGCCATTAGAGGACCATTACACATTACTGAAGGTGGCTTTGAGGGGCGAAAGAGGGAGAGGAAGGGATGCTATCCAGGGTGTCATTCTGTGCTTTTCCAGCTCTGCTGCTCTGCCAGCAGACTCCTCGCTGCCAAATGCTACCTTTGATCTGAAGGCTGTGTACCTTCTCCTGATGTACGGCACACAGGGACGTGCCAGGAAGAGACTGAGTGGATGGCAGGCAGCCAATACTCTCACACCGTGTGTGCCCTCTGTCTTCACACAGGCCGGGACAAGGCTTCATACGGCTTTTTACACCCCCCAGGGAAGGCTAGGCACATCTTTGCCTGCTGGTTTGAATTTGCAGAAGACGTAACAAGACAGACTGAAACAGGAAACAACAGCTGAAGACTCACACCTTACATTAAAAAAAAAAAAAGCCACACTAATTTGTAATTACAAGATGCAGGATGTGGGTGAGCTCCATCGATGCACCTTCGAGCGTTAGAGAATGTAATGCACTACAGTCTATAAAGCCTGCATGGGAGCTCAGTGAGGGTTGGAGGAGAGAAGCATCCTTTACCGATGGTGCCATCAGAACACACAGGGTTCACTGTGAGCCCAGACACAAAAATAACCTAAGCCGACATGAGCCCCAACTTCCCCAGCGCCAACTGTCCACCGCCGCTTTAAAACTCCCAGTCGCTCTCATCAGTGGCATGTGAATCTGAACGTCTGAATCACAGGGCCCGGCCTCCACTCTGGCAGGTGTCTTCACCAGTTTAGGCGCAATCGCCAAGTCCCTACACGAAGGGATATTCAGCTATTTTAAAACTGCTGTTTTTTTTCTTCTTCCTGAAATTGTCCTTGAAATTAGCTACCACCCGGTGTCGAGCATATACTAAGGATGGACAGAGACAAGGAAGGGATGCTGTCTCATGTGCTCTGTGGGATACCGCTCAGATTTTCATATGGATGGCTGCTGCGCTGGAGCAGGGTCTTAATATGCCGTGACAGGATTCGGAGAGGTGAATGCAAATAGGCTACCGAGGCCACCCAATATTTCACCTCCATCAGCGTGTGACCTTTTTAAAGCTGCACACCATTTCCACATAAGGTCAGAGAGGAAATGACAAGGCATACTGCCAAGCCTCCAGTCAACAACACTCTCCTCAACACTTATGCACAATGTTGGGTATGTGTATGTGTATGTGTGTATGTATGCTGTAGAAGGGGGGTTGGAGCTGGCCTTATTCTCTATAGCTGAGGGTATATGGTAACGCATCAAATTCATATGCAAATACCAGCAAAATACACCGGCTTTATCGATTACATTTTAGCTCCATGAAGCTAAAGACATTTACTTTGGCTCACAAGATGAAAAACCCTGTCAAGATTCTCAGACCTCTGCTTCACAGGCTGATATGGCGGGGGGGTAGGGCTGGAGCACACTGCATCTCTACACCCACTGGAGCTCGGAAAGAGACTTGTGTTTCCCCTCTGCTGTTGATATCCTGGGGGCACCTTACAGACCATGGCCTTTAGAGAGATAACACTGGTCAAACCCTGAGCCAGAGGTTGTGCCTATCACAAAGGCCATCGTGAGAAGGCGCAGCACAGAAGCAAAAAAGAAAGACAGAAAGAAACTAAGTTTGCTGGAGGAGAAAGAGTGTGAAGGAATATCAATCAAAAAATTAAAATGATCACTGGTGTAAAACTTCTTCTTTGGTCCTATTTAAGTAAATAGCAGTTTAATTGGTTAAATATGATTACAGCCAGCTCAATCTTGCTTCAGTAAAACCTACCCACTTAAAAATATTTGTATTT
Organism: Hiodon tergisus; assembly: GCA_025775045.1. Taxonomy (NCBI): domain Eukaryota; kingdom Metazoa; phylum Chordata; class Actinopteri; order Hiodontiformes; family Hiodontidae; genus Hiodon; species Hiodon tergisus. The sequence goes on from JAOVYW010073404.1 coordinate 12,770, forward strand.
GTCCTCAAAGTGATTCTCAACTTGTCACTACAAACTCTGCCACCATTCTTTCACAGTGTTGATGAATAGTAAGATTGTCTTCTGTCCTCCAATCACCTTCGGGCCATCTGTCATTTTACACTGTACAGGATACTCAACCCACGCGAGAGTTTCAGCACCAATTGGAGGAGACAGCACTGCCGGGCTGCCAGGAGCCGTGTGAAGTCCAGCTAATTCTCACTCACCCCAGCAACCGTGGCACTCTGACAAATAATACTGTCTTCTCTTGGTCACAAACGGCAAATTACATGATCTGGATTAAAACCTGCAAAATCCAGATGATAGGGCCCAGTCTGTGCTCTACTTATTACTGTTTTTGGAAAACCATACATAGAGCAGGGCTGGGTAGTAACAAAATACATGTAAAAGCAGCTGTATTTCGGTATAATTACTAACTAATTATAAGAATAATAATGCAATCTAAATACAGATACGTGCTTAGTCAGTAGCTTTTAGATTTGGAAAAACACTCCAATCAAATATGTTTGGGTGGGTCAAACTGTCGACCATAGGAAATAAAGACGAGCCAACGTGCTGCAGATGTGCTTAAGGGCGCATCCAATGCAGCACTGGAAGCTTTATGGAGTGCATTCACAATGTGGAAAGTCAAGGAAAACTTTGCTATGAAAGTGGACAGAGGTAGAACAGAGGTAGAACAGAGGTGGGACAGAGGTAGAAATAGAGGTGCACAGGGGTAGAAACATTGCTGTCCAGTGAAATTATTAATTATCGTAATATACTCAACCTCAGATTTATTTAAATAAATGCTAAGCACTCCGACTAATAACATTATTAGTCTAGATCTGATAGCTGATTGGCTATTTGAGCACAATCATCCTGCCATCTCGAAAATGATAGCGCTGGCCAATACAGAGCAACAGTGGTGATATGAAAGAAAAACCACACCTACATGCTTGACTCTGTCTGGACTGTAAAGTAATATTAATATAAGGGAATGAGTGTGCATTAATATCTCAGAGTTTTTAATCAGCGATCAATGTCTTTTGTCTGTTTAATTGGCTGTTATATTGAGATTAAGGATAGTGGGTAGCAAGACATGTTTCAGGCACTTAGTCAGTCCCTCTAGTACTGCCTTCACACTGAATTCACTGTAAAAACAACTGGGCAATGTTTATAAGATCCCTGCGGCACACAGCCTTTGAGCAAACCCTAAAACCCTGGGAACAGGCCCAGAGCTGGGCTGATAGGCAGACAAGCTGGGGGTGGGCAACGCCTTCGCTCAGGACCTTGTTACGCACATAGGTTTTGGTTTGCACCAATGAGATCACGCTCAGGTGGATGAAATCAAAAATGCAATAAAAGTGCCAGCAGTGCTGGCTAAAAGACTGGGATACTGAAAAGTCTGTGCTGAGAGTTTGATTTGTGTTTAGTTTGGGGTTCATAAAAATACTGGTTTTGTTGGTTTATGACTTTGGGAGGTTAAAGCTAAAAAGCGATTTCTTTCGGGTTTTCCCCGAAATGGGTGTTTTTGTTTTTCCTTTTCTGTTGTGATTTAAAATGTCAAATAAGTGGTAGAAACAATCTGATCTCCCAGTCTCCAGCTGCTTCCTGGCCGGGCACGCCCCAGCATGCCACAATTCACTTTCAAACAGTCCATTTTGCCGCTTTATTGCCAGCATTTACCAGCTATGAACCAAACACGATCTCCACGGTTTTTGGCAGTCTTTTTATAAATGGCTGCATTGCACAACCCTCCCAGCTTGGACAAGATATGTGAGATGTGTCCAAAATTGTAGTTTTTGACTAAATTGCTTTGAATTAACTACATTGGACCAATTAATAAATATCATTGAAATATTATCAGGACGAGACTTTATTATAGTAATTTTTAAAAGGAGGCTAGAAACTTCATATATAACCGTATTATTCAGTTACAAAATTGTGTGATGGATTCAATAATTTATCAATTTTTAAGGTCAGGATCCTTGTTTTTTCCAGTTCCCTTGCAAAATGAACCAGGACCCATCCCCCCCTCTCCCTCCCCTACCCAAAACAGGCTGATGCAATAACATCAGAGGAGTGAGAGTACAGGGCCTACTTTGCACGGCACAGAGGAAAGTGAGAGATTGTGTGCAGTCAGGTGATCGTCTCAGGGTGATGCGGTAGACTAATGTCTATTTATATTTATTTGCCATTTCTTCACTAGCAACAGACACATCCCTACACAAGTGCAACGCACCAAAATTATTCAGACCTGGAAGTGAGCATACCTCAGCTGAGAATTAATAAACGTTAAAAATAAAAACTGGAGAAAAAAAGACACTGAAGAAACTCTGGTTGGTGGACTCCCAAGCAATTTACAAGACACATCCTTAAAAGCTTGGGATTATATTAAAGATTTTGAGAAAGATACATGTTATAATCGCAAATCTATTAAATGAATAAACCTTAAGTGACATTAACCTGTCCTTGAAAGCTGGTGCGTATACATATTCGTAATAGGCAGCAGACAACCGCAGGTCATTCAAAGTTACCAATACGTCCATTCAGGAGGAGGGTGAAAGTACGCAGAGTTTTGATGGGAAACCCTGGTGATGATTCCTGCAGTAACACATTCTTCCACCTGAGGAAGTAAAATCATTACAGCCCTTCCCTCCTGGTTCTGCCCGCTGTGAACGCAGTAGGAGATGAGTCATACACAATATGATTAGAATCCCAGAGCAGAGTCCTCTGTCAAAGTGCATGTAGACCACATTGCCAGAAGCCCATAGGAGCTACTCCTCCTTCTGCGGATCCACGTGGCCATGAATAACACTCATTTATAAACTCAGTTCAAAAGGAGCAGATGAGACGCATAAATGGGGTGGACTTAAAAGACAACACACTTGTTTTTACTAATTTAATGTATTGAAAATGCAAAAATCTGCACTAAACTGACTGAATGCATAGGCCTATTCTGTCAAAAGAAAATATCAATTTACAGAAAAAAGATAATGGTCAATGGCTCAAATTCTGTTGTAAGACGCCTCGGAGAGATGTACCATTGTGGTGAAGCAGATGTATTAAAAACATTTTTTTACAATGTTATGATATCTGTTCTTAATTAGATTTTCCGCAATAAAAATTTCCCATACATCTAATTATTAGGACAAAGAGCGTCCAAATTGTTTACCCTAGGAGGGCGGTCCATTTTGAATCCATCTGGTTCCCTAGACTGCCACTTATCTATTCTTGCAGAAATGCCGTTCCATATTTCATTGCACATGCACCATTTGCACTTGGCAACACGATGAAAGCAATAGAGTGTGACAGAGAATTGCACATAAAAATACTGACTGCCACATGTAAGGTTACTGTCATCTGATACGGGTTGTATTTGTCAATTTATTTTGCAAATAAAACAGAAAACTGTTCCATTGATCAATTTCAAGCATGAAGACTGCAGCTTTCCAACCTGCCAGGTGATGATGAACGTTGCACACCACGGGCCATTGCATGGGGACCAGCTGCCACTGCATGCATGAGGTTCATTAGGTTAGTAACCATCTCACCTGTGTGGGTGGCTTCACCTGTGTTTTAGCTGTCATCTCAGGACATGAGACTTTTGGATGGGTAGCTGACAAGATATACTTTATGTCTGAAACAAAAAACAAATGTTTCCTGGTTACAAACCCTACAGCCAAACCCAGGGACAATATGGATATGTAGATAGACCCTGCAATCTTCAAGTCATAGGTTAGACAGCAGAGTACAGAGCCCACATGGGAGGTTCAGCCCCGGTTGCTGCAGGTGGTTAAGCAAAGTAGCTCAGTGAGCCTCTAACAACACCCTCTCTCCCGATCCCTTATGGTGTTGCTCAGAGACTCACAGTTGGCGGTGAGATGATCCAGACATGAACGTGTGATCTTTGGATCATAGGACTCGGTCTGCAGTCAGGCTGCCGCTCTAACAGCTGAGCCACTCAGGAGGCCCCAGAAAGGACTCAATAGGAGAAGGGACATTAATATCCTTCATGTGAATACGTCAGAAATATGAAAATGTAATAATCAAATTTGACTAAATTTGCATTTTCAATGACATCCTTGGTTGTTCTCTCACAAAAAGAGTAAATACTTTCCAATTTGAAACAGCTTTGTAATTAAACTTGAAATTCAAAAGAGCGGCGCAAGACAAGAGACAGAAACAGACTTTCCAGCCTCTGGTGTCACTAACTAAATTCACAGCACATATTCTCCAGCCCTGACTGGATGACATGGCGTGCGTGAGCTGACTGAGATTATAGCTGTCATGGGAATAGCTCTGTCATTTCAGGGAGCTCTGATAGCAGGCTGCTAAGCAAAGAATATTACTAACAGCTAATACATATACACTCATTTTAAGAGGAGAATTAAAGGCATGAAATAACAGGGAAGGCTGAACGCAAAAGCAGCCACAAATATAGGGTATACTGCACACTTACCTAGGACCATCGGTAGTGATTTCCTGGATCCATGCCCCCTTCAGCACCTTCTATTCAATTCAATACATTTTAGAATTCTCTACAAAGGAAGTGTAAAACCCTGTTAGCAGTGGCCGAGTAGCACATCACCATCCTCATGTGTATATAGCACTGTTTTCAAATGAATAGCCCACTGTTTAAGCTCCTTCTCCTGTCTCACACACACAACCACGCCTGAGTCTTAATTACACATGCAAGCTCATGGATATCCGCCGGTCTCCTACACATCCTGGTCAGGGTCAATTAAGTGTGACAAGAAGGTAGAGAAGACCTTGTGGGCGAACAGTCAATGTGTTGCTGTAATTAACGTGAGAGAGCTGTAAATTATGTACCAACAAAGCGACAACTGCTAATTACAAAATAATACCTTGGTATAGTGAAGTACATGGACTTGAACCCAGAATACTCAGCTGACAGCAAAATCAAGACGTGTGCCCTAATGGTCATGCCTACTGCTTGCAACATTATTTTATCAAACAAAATCTTGTGTGCTAATGATATGTTTTCCAATTAGGGAAACTTGCGGTAATAAAATGATTTGTAACTGGAAAAATAATATCATGGGTAAATTTCAGCATAAATCATTTGTGGTGGATACAGGAAGTAGAAAGCAGTGTCCATTCGACCTTAATTTTACATTGCCTGCTGATTATAGCATCATTCTTTGAAACTTAGAACTTAAACTTGACTATATCTTTCAAGGAAGCTTGGTTGATTGCACTATTGAAAGCTAAGTTTAAGCAAAATCTAAGTAAGTAAGCCTATAAGGGCAGCGAACTGCATTTTTGCAATACTGGTTAAATATTTTATTTTCCAAACCTATTAATTGGTTTACAGTGTTATAGTTTGTATGCCTGCCGAGTTGTAAATCAGAAACCCTTCTACTGGCCGATTTAACATGTTTCCAGTAAAACAAAGTTTGGCTGAGACAAGTGTTCAGATGGCAGGCACCGACTGTGAGATTTTATCTATCAGTGAGAAAGAATACTCGGGCTGCACAGCCTGCTAAATATAAACCGTACGGGATAACTTCTAATTAAAATCATGTGAGGAAGGCAATCAGTGTGTCTCGATGATATCATTTACACCTTCTAAAAATAGGGAGAATTCCTCCGCTGAGGGCAATTCCTGCCGTATCTCCCCTTTGCCACGGGTCTGCTCCTCGTGGCTCCTCTTCAGCAGCACCGGCTGCCTCCAGTCCCTGCTCTTTTCACACACTTAATCATTTCTCCTCTGGCCTTCTCTTATTTCTGTGCCCGCGCCTTCGGCCTCCCTGATAAAACACTGTGTTTCTGCTTATTTGTTGCCCTGCGTTGAGGTTTTTTCACCCTTAAACCAAACCGCTTAAATTGCTTTGTGATATGTTGTGTCGTGTATACATATTTCATGGACTTGAGTTGGCAATTGAGTTGTCATGTTGTGTAGGATTATTTATAGTTAATTCTGCAGTGTAGCATTTGTACTCCATCTGCTGTTCCCTCTCGTATCACATAGTAATGATAATAATAACAACAATGTGAGTATCGCAAATAAACCATATGATAATGCTAACAAGTTCAGATCAGAGCTAAACCAGCCCCACCAGTTCTGAGTGAGCTCCCCCAGATAATATTACATTTTTTAAATTCACGTCCTTCATGTGCTTCATGTTCTTTCCTAAACAGTATAATACATTTATGGTTATCATGAAGAAAAAAATCATATGCACCGGTAATGTGATGGGGAGAGTATGTTAACACTGGGTCTCTGTCGTTTAGAATAAACCATGAAGGAGTTCATTCATTAAGATCCATATAGTGAAAAAATTGTTAGACTTTGACAGCAATTGTATCTGGGGCAGTGTCTAAAAAACTATCAATCCGCTGGCCCTATAATGCATAGCAGGAATATACACAGATGATTGGGATATGTATCTTGAAAAGGAATAAGAGGACTAATAAATATGTAATATATATAAAAATATCTAGAGTGTGTATATATATATATAATCCTGTATGTTTATGCTTAATATTTATGTCAGTGTTGTTCATGAAGACATCCTACTTCCAAATGCAACAGGCTCCAGAACATTTCAGCTGCAGAACATTTCAGCTGCAGAAGGAAGTTTTGGTCTGGTGCTTTAGCATCGTCTAGTGGGACTGAGATGAACTGCAGAGAATGATGACGGGCAGAGCAATTTCATTATCAATACTTGTAAATTTTGTAAATTTATTTATAAAATAGTAAATTTGTGAAGGAAGAAATTTTAAGCCAATAAATTATACGCATTTCCAGAAATAATTCATGAACCCTTCTGATAAAGGTAATCAATACGTCTTGTTGTGTTTTGTGTAAATATGGAGATTGTTAAATTGTCATCAGAAAGCATTGTAATAAGTCAAGTTTTCCTTAAGGAGATTACTGTTATGCTTAACTGGAGGACCTGAGGCTGTGCTATCTTGACTGTGAGAGCAGAAAGGGATGGAAAGATGACAGATACGACACTGACTGAGACAGAGAGGGAACAGGAATCTGACAGGTGTAAGACAAAGCTATGAAGAAAACAAAGGAGAGAGGGTGAATGTGCAGAAATGTCGTGGCAACGTCATCAGCCAAGAGCGGCAAACGGCTGTGTGGGTAAACATCAGGGGAAGGAGGCCGGGGGAAGAAAGAGAGAGAGATGGAGGAGAGAGAGAGATTCAGATTCAGATTCAACTTTATTGTTATTGCACAAAGTATAAAACCAAGTGAACAAAATATGGAGGGGGGAGAGAGAGAGAGAGAGAGAGAGAGAGAGAGAGAGAGAGAGAGAGAGAGAGAGAGAGAGAGAGGGGGGGAGAGAGAG